>PVJI01012776.1:0-50355 GCA_004026765.1 Micronycteris hirsuta | reverse complement strand
CCCTGCTGTTTTGCCAAATTCATTTATTAGGTTGAGTGGGTTTTGGGGTGGAGTCTATAGGGTTTTCTATGTACACTATCATGTCATCTGCAAACAATGACAGTTTTACTTCCTCCTTTCCAATTTGGATGCCTTTCATTTCTTTTTCTTGTCTGACTGCTGTGGCTAGAACTTCCAATACTATGTTGAATAGAAGTGGTAAAGGCAGATACACTTGTCTTGTTCCTGATCTCAGTGGGAAACTTTTAGTTTTTACCATTGAGTATGATGTTGGTTGTAGGTCTCTCATATATGGCCTTTCTTATGCTCCTTCTACTCCCATTTTCTGAGTGTTTTTATCATAAATGGGTGCTGTACCTTATCAAATGCTTTTTCTGCATCTATTGATATGATCATGTGATTTTTGTGTTCTTGTTTATGGGTTATATTACATTTATTGATTTGCAAATATTGTACCATCCTTACATCCATGATAGATAACTTTCTATTGTGTTCTATAAGAAAATATATATACTTAAGAAATTAATTTTCACTTCATAAATTAACACAAAATTTGACTTACTAAGATAATGAGACACTGTATTTTTGTAATTAAATAAGTCTCTAATGATCCAAATATGTGATGAAGTCTACCTTTAACAGTGAGAAAATAAGCCTGATATAAAAAGACAAAATTAAAAATGTTAAAACATGGACTATTGCATAATAGTTTGAGGATTTTTTGTCCCGTGTTTATCTACTTCCAAAAATGGAAATTTGGGAATTAGCTGGATCTAATTCTGTCACTCTGTAACTATAGAAAAATTAGTCACATTTTCTTCCTTAATAAAATAAACATAGTATTAACTTTCAATATCATGAAAAGAAATATATTGAAGGAATGCCCACATTCATACACAATACACTGTTGAAATTATAAATAGAAATGGAATATGAGAAAAGTATGATAATATTTCATGTCATTGTGTATATGAGTTTTTGCTAAATAATAATGATGATGGTGATGATAATAATAGTAATTTTGCAATAGTAAGAATAATTATGATTAAAGTCCAGAATTATACTTTGCAATATATTCTCATTCTTATATATGATCTTTATTTTCTCCACAATTGATTTCACAGTTTGAGACAGAATTTTTACCACCTTTAGGACAATTGATTTCCACCTATGCTTTCTTTAATTGTACCTAATTTATAAGGCCCACATTTATTAAGACTAGTAATAACATTTTTCAATTTCCATAAAACAGTCAAAGAAAAATGTAATAAAACATTGAAATCATTGCACTAATGGCCAAAGTGAGCAATAGTGCCAAACTGAAATCACTGAGTAGTTGGCAACGCTGCCGATGCAATACTCAAAATATCCAATTATCCACTCAGGTGTTGATGCTGCAGTTCACTGTGGCAGAGATGCTGCGCTGTCTCACAATGCAATCATTAGCCACATGGGACTATTTGAATTTAAATTTAAAATAATTAACATCAAATTAAATTTTAAATTCCTCAGTCTCACTAGCCATATTTCAAGTGATCAGTAGCCACATGTGGCTAATGGTTAGCATATTGTACAATATAGAGAATATCGCCAACATCAGAGAAAATTCAATTGGGTACAGCTGGTCTAGAGACTTTTCTATGTGTAATGTTTGAAATTGCAAATATTTTCTGAACTCTCTCCATTCTTTCTCATTGTATTTCATCCCTTTCTTTCCAGTCTCACAGCTATTACCTTGAAAGCTTAGCATCTTCGTGGTTTAGCTATTACAATAACCTGTAAAAGGTCGCACTGTTTCTAGTGTCTTCCTCAGCTAATCCATCTTATGAAACAAACATGATTAATTTGTCCAAGCAATGCCTTTTTCCCCGCCCAAACTTTGAGTGTCTTCACCTTGATTATGGTGTCTGTACCAAACAGAAGTGTTCAGTTGATAAGTATCTTCCATTAATTGGCTTCTTTCCTTCTCCAACAGCAGGATTCGAAAACCTATGCAAGTCCTCTGCTCCACCACAGATATCAGTTCACTGTCCCCTAGTTACACTTTGTCCATTTCTACTTTTGCTCAAGCTATTTTTTTCATCTGAAAATATTTATAGATTCTATTCCATATAGCACTCCCTGCTCATCCACAGGGGAAATGTTCCAAGACCTCAGTGGATGCCTGAAACTACAGATAGTACCAAACCCTATATATATAGGTTTTTGTCCTAAACCCTATATGTGTGTGTGTGTATGTTTATACATGTATATGTGTATATATACATATATATGTTTCATCCTAAAAATACTTATAAAATTTATAAATTAGGAACAGTATGAGATTAATAGCAATAACTAATAATGATATAGGACAAGTATCATAATATACTGTAATAAAAGTTATATGAATGTGATACCTCCTTCAAAATATCTTATTGTACTACACACACCCTTCTTGTATGTGAGATGACAAAGTGCCTACATGATGAGATGAAGCGAGGTGAACAACAGGCAGTCTGGCATAGCCTTAGGTTACTACGAACTCCTAGCAATGTGTCAGGAGGAGGATCATCTGATTCAGATAATATTAGATCACCGATCCATGATGATGTCCATGGTTAAATGTCAGAGGGAGAAGATGTTGATGGTAGGGGAAATTTAATATTTTCAGACCAAGGCTGACTGCTGGTAACTGACACCAAGGATAAGCAGTGACTATTGTACCTGACTGCTCTGTTATAAACCTATCACATCCATTTTAAGTCTGACTTTATCCATACAGCCAAACTTGACCAACTCAGTTCACAACTATCTTTTTTAAAGTGTATTGTATTAACTATGCTATTACAGTGGTCCCTTTTTTTCTCCCCTTTATTCTCCTCTACCATGCACCCTCCTCCCACCAGCATTGTCCCCCTTAGTTCATGTCCATGGGTCGTACACATAAGTTCTTTGGCTTCTCCATTTCCTACACTATTCTTAACTTCTCCCTATTTTACACCTACAATTTATGCTTCTTATTCCTGGTACCTTTTCCCTCTTTCAGCCTCCCTACTGATAACCTTCCATGTAATCTCTATTTCTGTGAGTCTGTTCCTGTTCTACTTGTTTGCTTAGTCTTTTCCTGTTTTTGTTTTTTAGGTTCAGATGTTGATCATAGTGAGTTTGTTGTCATCTTACTGTTCATAGTTTTGATCTTCTTCTTTTTTTTATATAAGTCCCTTTAACATTTCATATAATAAGGACTTGGTGATGAGGAATTCCTTTAACTTGACCTTATCTGGGAAGCACTTTATCTGCCCTTCCATTCTAAATGATAGCTTTGCTGGATAGAGTAATCTTGGATGCGGGTCCTTGCCTTTCATGACTTCAAATACTTCTTCCCTGCCCCTTCTTGCCTATAAGGTTTCTTTTAAGATATCAGCTGATAGCCTTATGGGAACTCCTTTGTAGGTAACTGTCAGACCCAAGGCAGCACACACCAAGTCACATCATAATTACATTACCCACAATTAAAGATAAGGAGAGAATCTTAAAGCAGTAAGAGAAAAGGGAGACAATTGTCTTTAATAACCCACGTCAGTGATCTCTCCAAGGATAGTCCCCCCTGACTATTGTTTTGTGATGATCATTGTTAACTCCTCACACTCAAGAAGTTTACAATCTATTACAAATAGTAGCAAAGACTTGTGGGAGTTTTTTTGTATATCCCCAACATCTACAACATATCTACCATGAAGTATAATTTTAAATAAAATATTTTAAAATATTTTAAAATATACTTCAGATTTTATCTAAACAGAGACATATTTTATCTAAAAAGGGGAGTAAAAGGGTAGAAAAAAACAATATTTCTTCAGTATAACTCTGGATCTTCCCACACCTTCAGGGTTAGGTATTATTAGTTCCATTTTACAGGTAAGGTTCAGAAAAGTTAAGTAAATTGTTCTAAGTTATAGCTAAGAAATGGCAGATCAGAAATTTTTAAAACAAAACAAATTCTAAAGCTCATGATCTTTTAGTTCAAAGGCCTATCTCCTCGATATAGGATCAATGCTTTTTCCTCTAGAGCCAATAGTTTGAGAAAGTACTCATGGGTCATAAAACTTATTACTATGATTTCAATCTTTCTCTGTCTTTTTAAACATGATCATGGGAAGTTTTATCCTGTCCTTGAATTAAAGGCAGGTTCCATGATTTTCTAGTCTTTTTTTGATAATAGAAATTCCTTTGATAATTTTCCTTCATTCAGAAATTACAATATTTAATCCAATATGTTAATTGACCCTTTAAACTTCGTTTATGAGTAAGACTCTCCCCACTGCTCTTCAACTGAGGCTGGCAGCAGATAGACCACCTATCTTCAGGAATAAAATGTGATCTATTTCTTCTCTTGGTCCCTCACTTTCTCTTTCCCTCACTTTTTTCTTTCTCCCTTTCTCAGTAGCTACTGTTTCTTGATCATCAAGGGTCAAATGTGTGGTGGAAGGGAAGAGAGATAGAAGAGACAAGAGAGCTCTTAATTGACCATCATGAAAAGGTACCGTGTTCTTCGGGCCTGAAAGATTGATTTTCTCATGGGTGCTTTTACAGATTCTTTGAACACTTCATGCTGGACATCTGCAAATGTGATTCCCTTGTCCAAAGCAGTGCCTTACCTCTGGCTGGGTGCTCCTGATCCTTTCGTGGCTGCTCACCTCACTGACATACCTCTCCGCCTCTTACTCTGTGGTCCCCTCACCCTGATACAGACTTTTTCTGCAGAGTCCCATGTTTTAAAGACTTCAATCTAAGGTGCCTCGTTAGCGCAGTAGGTAGCACGTCAGTCTCATAAAGATTTCAATCTAATGTTCCTAGTGAATTTTCCACATGGCTACAATTCATGCTCCTTTCGGCCCCAACAGAGGCACATACAGAAACTTTCCAGATGCAATTCTTTTCCCTTAAAGGATGGTTTAACTTAGGCGTGAGTCAGACGTTGGTCTACTCCATTCCCAGTCGTAAGGACCATGCATCTAGTTCTCTAAATTGAATCTCTCTCACAAGACTCCAATCACTTCTGAGTCGAGGAGGGGTGATACCCACAGCACTTAGTGGTCTCTCTAAAACTGTCCTCACAAAATCCTGTGTTCTGGTTCCACAATGTGGGTTTCAGTCATCTCTCCGGTTCTCAGATAGGGGATCCCTCTCATAATCCATTCTTAACTGTAGCCCCCAACATCTTCATGCCTCATCCAAAATGAAGAGGGTGAGAGTCCTATTTTAACACCCTGCTACACATATTAAAGTGAAATTACCTCAGAATATAATCTGTCATAGGTTATACACTGTATTGATCATAAAGTGGTGACTTATTTCTCTAAAATATCAATGCCCTAGATATCAACTCCCTCTTCATCCATTCATTACCCAATTATTATTTCATGGTGATAATTTCTTTACTTTTTAAAATCACTCTATATAACATATTCAAGCTCTTCTGTATCTTTTGATTAGAGCATTCAATCCATTTACATTTAAGGTTATTATTGATAGGTACTTATTCTTTGACATTTTTTCATCTGTTCTTATGTTCCTCTCTCTTTTTATTCATCTTCTTAAAGTAATCCCTCTAGCATCTCATGCAAAGCTGGCTTGGCAGAGATATGTTCTTTTAGGCTTTTTTGTCTGGGAAGCTCCTTATTTGGCCTTCTATTTTAAATGAGAGCCTTGCTGGGTAGAGTAGTCTTGGTGGCAGGCCTTTGCTTTTCATTACTTGGAATATTCCTTGCCATTCCTTTCTTGTTTGTAGTGTTTCTACTGAGTAATCAGCTGGAAACTTATTTTATTGGGGCTCCCTTGTACATTACTAGCTGTCTCTCTCTTGCTGCTTTTTGCTTTTAATATTCTCTCTTTGTCTTTAAATTTTGACGTTTTTATTATGATGTCTCTTGGAGTGAGCCTCTATGGATTCATCTTGATTGGGACCCTCTGTGCCTCCTGGACTTGTGTGACTTTTTCCCCTCCTCAAGTTAGGGAATTTTTCTGTCATTACTTTTTCAAACAGGTTTTCTATGCCTTGTTCCTCTTCTTCTCCTTCTAGTATTCCTATGTATTTGCCGCTGATACCTTGGACAAGGGTTTGATCTCCAAAATATATAAAGAACTCATACAACTCAATAGCAGGAAGACAAACAATTCAATTAAAAAATGGGCAAAGGACCTGAACAGACTCTTCTCCAAGGAGGATATACAGAGAGCCTGTAGGCATATGAAAGGATGTTCAAAATCACTAGCCATCAGAAAGATGCAAATTAAAACCACAATGAGATACCGCCACACACAGGTCAGAATAGCCATCATTAACAAATCAATAAACAAGTATTGGCGAGGATGTGGAGAAAATGGAACCCTAGTACACTGTTGATGGGAATGCAGACTGGTGCAGCCACTGTGGAAAACAGCGTGGAATTTCCTTAAAAAACTAAAAATGGAACTGCCTTTTGACCTGGCAATTCCACTGCTGGGATTATAGCCTAAGAATCCTGAATCACCAATTCAAAGGAACCTATGCACCCCAATGTTCATAGAAGTGCTATTTACAATAGCCAAGTGCTTGAAACAGCCAAAGTGCCCATCAGTAAATGAGTGAATCAAAAATCTGTGACACATTTACACAATGGGATACTGCACAGCAGAAAAAAGAAGGAACTCCTACCTTTCAAGACAGCATGGATGGAACTGGAGAGCATTATGCTAAGTGAAATAAGCCAGGTGGCAAAAGACAAATACTATATGATCTCACTTATAAGAAGAACCTAATAAACAAAACAAACAAGTGAACAAAATAGAACCAGAGGCATGGAAACAAGGAATAAACTGATGGGGACCAGAGGAGAGCAGGAAGCAGGGAGATGAATAAGGTAGGAAAGAAGGGCAAGGGCCTAGTAAAGAACAAGTATAAATGACCCATAGTCATGGACAACAGGGCGGGGTTTGACTGTGGGCATGGGGGTGCAGTGGTGGGGTAGTGGAAAGCGACAGGGGGAACATTGGGACAACCGTAATAGAACAACAATAAAAAAATCTTCTAAGTACTTAATGGCATTTGTTTGAATTTTCATCTCAAGTGTGGCTGCTGGTTTTCTCATTCTTTTCAGCTTTCTCTTTTTTACCTAGATAATGTTGTTCGGTAACATTCATCACCTCTACTCATTTTGAGTCAGAATGAGCAAAATGTATATATTGTTTTTGTTCTGCCTCTAAATTCAGATAAATTGCTAGTCTTATGGCAAGTAATAATCTTTACTCATCCAGTTGTCTCTCACAAATGGAGCAAAGTAGAATCTGCTTCTAAGTTAAACAAAGAACAGAAATCAGAATGTCAAATTATAATTGGCATATCCCAGAAATAATCAATATTGCCTTTTGCAAGTTCCTCCCACAGTTAAAGCAAACCCTGGTTAATGCAAGCCAAATCTTGACTAATTTGGCTTCAAGTTATTACCATACTTAATATCTCTGAATCAACACTGATGACTCAGATAAAGTGAACTACAAGAAATGATCAGTCTTCAATGCAAAAACTTTTTCACTATGTGCCAACTATTGCTGGTGCACCTGTTTTATGTTCAGAGTGGGAAGAAAATAAAAAAGACATGGCCAATTTTGAAAGAAGACAATGTTTTAAATATCTCAAAATAGCTCAGATACATAGCACTGCTTCTACTACTTATTCAAACTACAAGGCTGATTAAGCATATGTGTAAGGCAGGCATGCAAATAAAAAATTACCTACTCACATCTCACCTTACTCTCTCAGATTCCAGTTTCTTATCTTAGAACTGATATTGTAGCAAGCAGAGGCAGAGAGAAGAAAGAGCAATTCATGGAGTTTTCATGGGGTACACACAAAGAAGTATCATGAGAAGAAGTTCAGAATTTCTGATGTTGCATTTGTGAGGGGCTCTGGAAATAATCTAATCAAGCCTTGTTTTTTCAGAGAGAGACCTCCACTCTTAATTTGAGTATATTACACTGGTTAACAGTAATAGTACAATAAAGCTTCTGTGGTCTGAATCCTGAGAAACTGAGAGAAAAAAGTATACTTTATATTAACTAGTGTCAATTTTTTCCAAAGTTATAATTCTAGAACAATAAAAGCCTGAGAAATTGGTGATAAGAAAGTATTTTAAAGCATTATCAATGTAAAAAAAACCAATATCATTTTGCTGAAATGCCCATACTAGGAAAGTGGAAATATAAAGTCATGCTCTAGGTTAATTCCTTCAGCCAATTTTGTGGGTCCCACAGGTCCTCCCAGGCCTCAGGACAAACACAGGTTAGATGCATAGGTGGAGACTGAGACTCACCTCTGTGCAGATCAGGAATGGACTGTGAGCAACAAGATGACAGTAGAGCCAAAGATCAACCATTAAGGGAAGAGCATGTTATAATGAGAATAAAGGATGATTCAAAACTGAAGATACACCTCTAGTAGGAAAATATATACAGAGTTTCAGTACAAAGACTAAAGACTTGAACCAAGTTCAAGATTCAGAGTTTGTATTCAAGAAATATAGGACAATAAAGGGTTAGAAGTCCATACGGGTAAGGATTCATGTCCAAAAAAGATTCTGAACACTGACTAGTGGATTAGTGAAGAATGTAATGACGTGATGCTTTATGGAAGGTTAAATATACATTATGTTGTATGAATATTTTCCTAATGATCAAAAAGTTCATTTCAATTAATCCCTAAGGGGAAATTTTTTATTTAGTTGATAAAATATTTTAAATAATCCGCAATCACTTTCTAAAATTATTGGTTGCATTTTTGGGGAACAATGATCCACAAATTGAATTTCAAATCAACTCAGCGCAATATAAAGCAAAAACAATTTTTTTAACTATCTGAGACAAGGTAACCAGGATACAGTGATGTACAAAGCATAGGACTTGCCCTCATAGAACTCACACCATAACTGTAAAAATATCAACGCAACAGAAAATGTGCCGAGTGGTAGGAAAGGAATGCTTATGGGAGCACTTTAAGGGGACTTCACTCTAGTATGTGGAATCAGAGACAAAGTGACACTTAAACTGAGATTTGCACAGTAAGGAGACATTTGCCAGGTAGAAATTTTAAAATGTCATTGTGAATGGAGAGTTTCAGCTGGCATTCACAGGAATTAACCTCCCAACCGACTGACTGATTTGTGAGATGTAACGCATCGTTGTTGTTTTCAGCCGTTCAGTTTTGGAACATTTTTTTTTCCTTTCACATGGCATACACGAAATCCCTGATGAGCTAGAAAAAGGAAAAAAAATGGTATTGTCTCCGTCCTGAGACAATACTGACATCAGAGACTGATTTTGTTGTGCTTTCCCAGGCAGGAGTGCCCAGTACTAGATCAGGCATTTAATTATTCTGTTTCTACATGATGAAGGGTGCTCTTAGCATTTAGTGAATGGGGCCCAAGGATGATAGACATGTGGCACCACAAAAAAAATTATTTAGCATCTCTTTTGAATAGAGAATATTATGCCATACATTCAATTAGGTGTAAAACCTAAGCTTAAGTTCCTTTTACAGATAAACATGGAGTATGCTTTGTGCAGTTTTGATATCCACATTTGAGAAAAATAACTACCACTATAGAAACAGAGAAAAGATGGCATTTGTTTGAAAGCGTACCTATAGTTCATCATTCTGGAAAATCACATCACTGATAGCTACACCACTCATAGTATTTGGCTGCTGGTATAACACAACTGTGTTGGTTTGCATTTGTACCACCAAATCCACAGGAACTTTTCAAATAAGGGCACACATCTGACTACCTTATGCCTTTTAGCATTATTTTGCCTGAATATTAGCATGTGGAAATACGTAACGTTTTAGTATTAGTCTTTTCATTTATTTTTCCTTTATATAAAAGCTGTAGCATTATTGGTTTTATATTATCAGGAAAGTACAGGTGACATTCCCAAATATATATTATAGAAAGAGAACTTCAGCTCAGAGAGGATTGACCTCTGAAAGAATGTACCCACCATAGCCCATCAAATTCTTTAAGCATTTTTAAATGTTGACATTTTAAAAGAAGGTATTATCTTTGCGGAAGGAAGTTGATCATTCCTCATTTTTCAGACAATTCCTTTAGACTGTGATATGAATTAAAATGAGCAATGTTTTAGCCAGTCTTAATGCGTAGTTATTGACTGCTGTGCATGTGTCTCATAGCCCGGGTGAATTCCTCCACAGTTTGTTCCTATCCACACCCCCACCAACCCAAGAACAGGATCACTTGTATAGGATTTCTGTGGTCACTAGTGCAACCCAATCTTTTTCAGTCAGGGTTTCAGTAGACCCTTCTACCAAACATCAACATTGTCTTCTTCGAATGACTTAAGCATGGATCAGCATTAGGACTATACCCTGTCCACACAATTTCCCTAAATTAACCTTTCTTGTTTTGCCTCAAATGTTTCATTTTTCACTGTTAATCACTGCTTTATCTATTGAATAGCCCCCCAAAATCTCAAAACATATATTCCGTGTATCGTGAATTTCCTGACACTCCTACACTCTCTATACTGCCCTCTGCGCTGCGGTCTGAGTCTGCCAGCCCTCTGTCCTGGTAAGTAAATTTCAACTCAATGAGTCTCTCAGCCAAGCACCATCTCCTCACGTTTTTGTCTCTTCTCACACTAACACCTATACACATCAGCCTACATAGAGTTCTGTTCAATTTTATGTCAGATTCTCCCAGAAAAAAGGTTTTTGTCTAACCTTGAGTTTTTGTGTAATATAGGCAAATCACTTAACCTCTTTTTGCCTTAATATCCTGGTATGTAAATTGAGGTTAATAAGAGAAAATTAATCTCATAGAGTAGTTAAGATTAAATGAACAAATATAGGTTAAGCAATTAAAACGGTGTTTACACATAGTAAGCACTATATAATATATTATTATTACACACAATTTTGGAAGTTATATTTTATAGTCTAGTTTGGTTTTTAAAGGCAATAATTTCAACTATACTCAGTAAAACACACTAACTGCCACTTAATTAGAAAATGTGCTGATTATACAAATGCAAACATATAGTATAAAATTCTAGAGTCCCTCAGGAGACACAGAAGAAACTAGCCTATTTCCAAAGGAATTTGCTTCAACTCCAGAAGCCTGGGTGATGTAGGTGGCAACAGTCACTAAACAGACATTGTGCTGGCCCTTGGCATTCATTGAGGTTTTGGCCCAACTAAGAGGCACAGGTAAGCCCTTCAATTTGATGACATCACCTGAAGTTCACTCCGGGTAGATAAACCATCACTGGGCTTTCTAAGAGCTTTATTTCCTTGGGAATGGCTCATCATTTAGGCAGTTGTTCTGTGTGTGGTAAATTACTATGGACTTTAAGGCCCAGAAAAGGTAAGAAAACAATTTGTCTTACCAGCATGAAAATTAATTCAGGTAATGTTCAACTCTTCCCCCACCCCCTCACTCTCCAATCTGTGCTTTAATTAGACTGGTGAAGGGGAACCAGACAATAAAATGAAACCAGTTATGAACCTCATTTCATTAAGCCCCTGGCAAGCTTCCTTATTAATTGCCTACCCAACATCCCTTCCTTGAGTGATAAGCTCATCCAGTTGTGGAAATGTCCAAAATAGAATTCTAATTGTTTGGTTGAGATCCTTATGTCATGTTTAATACATCTCTCTGAGACTTTCAGAAAAGGGGCACATATATCTCAAGTAGTTGGTTTCAGCAGTTAAGATTGGGTGTAAAGAGGAAACATGAACCCTGCAGAGGCAACAGGACTTAATAACCAGGAGGCAGAAGGTTTAAGGAGGTCCTCAATCCCAAGTTCCCACCACAGGCCCTGGAAAGACTGTGGCCTTCAGGTAAAGGTGGTCTGGGGAGAGAGGCAGAGACATGGGTTGTAACAATTGCAGAGTGGCCAAGAGAGAAATATTGGGGGCCAGACAATGGTCATGGATTACAATAGCTGCTTGGTAAGACAAAGATATTTTTCCAAGACTTTGGAAAGAAAAGCCAGAGCACAGATGGTAGAACAAGGAAATATGGGTTCAAAATACAAGAATGAAAGATTCTGTTCTTAGACTCTTCCCTTTTCTCTTTCCCCTCTGTGTCTTTCATTCCTTAACTGACCATAATGTAAAAACTACGGTTTCATATAACGAATGAAATTTATATTTATGACTCCCAACAGAAAACAGATTAACCTAGTTGGGTTTAGGAGTTTGGAGGACGGTTTATTTTTCTTTTTCTTTTTTTTTTTTTTTTTTTTGGCTAATAATTATTGGCCCGCCATAGAAAAAAAAAATTACCCACCACTTTGAATAGCTACTTTGCTAAAGCAGTAAATTGTATAGAACAGTTACCAATTTGTTTTAAAGGACACACAATTTATCTTAAGAAGTTAGTTGATATAATATGTGAATGAACTAATAAAAAAATTAGTCATTTGGATAGTTCACTCAATCAGAGTTAGTTATAAAGTCATAGAGGCAAAACGATGATTTCATTGACTAGCCAAGGATATTATCTTTGTTTCTCTCAATTGGTTAGTTTTTAAACAAGAGATTTCAAAAGTGTCTCTCATGTGCTTTTGTCCTTTCTTTAAAGAATATTTATGAAAAAATAAAATTGTATCATTATATTTGTACACGGTTTTTGGATTCATAAGATGTTTTCTCATCATGGCATTTGACAATTACCACAATTCTTTAAGGGACATAGAAAAGTCATTGTTTATTTAAAATTTTAGATAAGAAAATTCAGACTCAGAATTTGTAACATTACTACCATTTATAGTGATGATTGGCAAAGCTAGTACAGATGCAGGACCCTCCAACTTCGAGTTTAGTGTATATCCACTGTAGCAAGAGGACTTTAGTTAGAACCATCGACTAAGGTGGATCACAATTTGGCCAAATGATTTTGCAGCCACGGAAGAGAGAAGGCCCTGAGTAAAGAGAAAATATAATACTCAGATCTTTTCTTGTCAAATAATATGCTTTCATATTCTTTTAAAATATGGAAGTATAAAGTAGGGTGACAATCATCTATTTTAGTTGTTTAAAAAAAAGAGAGAAAAGATCCAAGGTATTACATTCAGTTCTAGAAACTGATTTTCAAGAATTATATTGACAGAATATAAGCACTGCTTTTTCTAGAATGATTGAAAAAATATTAACAGAAAAGGAGGGTCAGATAATCCTTCCACTTCACACCCAAATATAGCCAAATGCATTCAGAGCAGCCCACTGCAACGATAAGATTTCAGTTTTTTGAAGCAAAACTTTGTGTTAATAGCTGAGTAGCCTCAACTCTTCTAACTTTCTTGGATCAGTCTCCCCTACATTTATAATTTTTTAAAAATCTCAATTTTCAATACAGTGAATAGAAAATCCATTGTCAACTACACTCCCCAAGCATCCTCAAGGGTTTCTGCTGCATTATTATTCCCCTGTTCACCCAGTTGACCCAGGTGTGAAGTACAGTTGTCCCTCATTATCTGTGGAAGATTGGGTCTAGGACTCCTCACAGGTACCAAAATCCACTGATGCTCAAGTCCCTTATACAAAAGGGTGTAGTATATAAATGTTGCACATAGTTGGTTGAATCTGCAAATGCAGAACCAGTGGATACAGAGGGCCAACTGCATGGCCCTTTTTTCCCATCAGTTCTTCCTGAGTACCAAGAATAAAAGGCACTAGAGAATAAAAAGCAGTGTGTGGAGTAGATTTTAACTACAGGTTAAGTATAATATGTCTGAAGATAGAAGGCCATAATACATGAAAATATAATGTAAACCAAAAAATTGAAAATACATTCCAGACATCCCTACTCCCTAAGTGATTTTGCTAGTGCCACATCAGTTGTTTTTTCCCCCCACAGGCCATACATTCCCTTTGGCCGTGGCTTCCCTCAGTCTCAAGTCACTCTCTTCCCGCACCGCCCCCCCCCCACCAGCTGACTTACATCTCCTGGTTTCTCCCCTATCATTTGCCTATTACGCTTTTCCTCTTTGAAGCCATTGAAAACACATTTTCTCATGCAGACCAAGTGAGCCCTCACCTTCCAGACCACATCCTAGGAATTATCTTTTCACACTAAAATGCCCCAATTATTTGCTTTGCTAAAAGAAAAAAAAAATCTCTCCCAAAGAGGAATATGATTAAAACTTTTAGAATAACCTAATTTTTCTCCAATCACAGAAGTCTTGATTTTTATATTTGAAATTCTAGAATTTCTAGTAAAAATGTTTGATTCTACTCTATAAAGTGACTCTCTTTGATGTAAAGTATTGTTTTAAGTGAATTTTCATCAAGTAAAATCAGTATTCAGAATAATTTCACAGAGAATAAGACAAATAGATGGAAGTTACAGGAAAATAGTGTTTTGCTCGAAAGAAGTTAAAACGCTCACTAGACCTAGTTAAAGCCTCATGAGCTAGCAGTGTCCCAAACTGGAAAGGGTCAAAAAGACAGCAGATAATTTATGGGGTAGGGCTTAGAAAGAATCATCCATTATGTAGAAAGTTGGACTCAACCATCTCTAAGGTCCCTTCCAATCCTCAAAGTCTAGATGCCTAATGTCTGTGCAAATCACTGCATGGATCTCTGCACACTTGCAGTCCTACCTGTTGTTTGAAGTGTATTTTTATTGTTTGCCTTTTATTCTTTTCTATGTCCAAATATTTATATTTAATATTCAAATCATATAAAAGCATCTTACAAATTTCTATAATAGAAACATTTATTTTAGAGGATTGTTCATGCCTCTAACCTGCTTTATTGGTGTATATAACCCAGACTTAGTTATATTGATTATTATGAATAACACTTATAGATAAGAAATAATTTGCTCTAAATATAATCTTATCTAATTAGGCATGCTAATGATCATTAATTATGCATATGCAGTTAAAAAAAGAAAGACAGCCTTTAAATATCCATGTTATCAGCTGACTCACACAGGAAAGTAAATAATAAGCTCTGTATAGAAATTATAGATTTGGGAATTCAAGGTATGGAACCTTCACTCTAGTGGAAATATCCTTCCACTATGCACCTCAAAAAGCATTTCTCAAAAGTCTTCTTTATATCATTCCTAATTATATGGTGTGTTAAAATTCTTCCAGGTGACACCAACAATTTTAATTAAAGGAAATTTATGCTTTACAATTTTAAAGGGAACCTATACTTTTGTTTCCTAACCCTGCAAATCAAGTGGCCATTATGAAACCTAGAGCACCCCACATTCATATCCGTGATAATGCAATGTGAAAATGGTTAGGTATCAAACTGCTTTGAACTGCAGATAATTTTCTTGTAAGAAATTCAAGTTGTCCTCAAGATTTTATAAGCCAAGCTTCCTTAGTATAGACTTATTTATTCAATCAACCAAAATTTACTGAGTATCTACTAATACACACCATGTTAGAAACTAAGGATAGAAGATACTACTCCTATGGATACCAATAGAGGAAGAAACAATACTTACCACACACACAGTATGCACCAGGCACAGTTACCTTTTTAATCAATAATCCATCATAATAGATGCAGAAACCAAAGCTTGCTTGTCACATATTTGATTAGTAGGTCTTTATCATTTCAAACCCACATTCCTAGTCACTATTCTATACACATGAGCTACACACAAAATAAGTGAACCAACAGAGACAATACAGTAAAATCGTATGGTAGAAGCAAGCACAGAATGCAAGAAAAAGCCCCTAACTCCATCTTGGAAGGTGGTGCCTGAGACAGGGACAAAGGCTATTTAAGTGCTCATCAGAGGTAATAGTTGATCTGAATTTCAAGGAATGATTTGGAGTGAGCCCGAAGATCGAGGATGACAGGGAGAACCAGGAAGAAGAAAGAGAACTTGAAAAGTCACAGAGTCATGAGAGTAAGTGTTCGTGAGAATCTACGGTTCAGTGCAGCCAAACTGGGAATGACAGGAGACGAAGAGGAACAAGCAGGTAGCTGAGAGGCATCAGTTGTTATTAAAGACTTTGACTTACCAACACGTTTAAATTCTATTTGAAGATAATAAAATGTCACCGAAGAATTTTAAGCAAGAGAATAAACTGATCAAATATGCATTTAAGAAAAATTACTCTAACTGCTATAATTGGGAGATGGGCATGGAGGGCGGATGATTCAAGAGCCAGGCCATAGGGACCGGCCGAGGGTGAGAAGAAAAAGGGGGAGAGAGAAACGTTCACAGTGTCCCGTTCTGACTTAGGCAAGTGGCTGGACGGTGTTGGACGTGCCGCAGTAATAACGACGGTTGGTCGAAGAGCTACGGGGTAAAGTAGGTACTCTATTCTGCTGAAATTGTTGGGACCCAAAGTCAAAGATCTGAATTACTTTGAATTTTAAAGATCTAAGCAAAACTCCTTCACTTTTTACTCAGAGGCCTATCAATCTCAGAAAGGAAAGAGTAAAAACAATAGCCTTTGGATGTCTAAACTTGTGCACCCTTCCAACTTGGAGAACTTAGTGAAAGGGAAGGAGAAGAATACTCTGAGTTCACTCTCTCTATTGGCTTATTTCCCATTAGCAAAGGAAGGAGTCTCTTATAAGTGGTAAGAATGGTCTGTGCTTGTGAACATATGAGTGTACTAGGAACACTCGACCTAGAATTCCAAGGTTAAAGCAGTCTGTGATAATGTACAGAAGTGGCTTGCTTACGAAAATGATAGCCAGAAGCTTTGGACTCTAAATTTCCCTGACTTGACCGATGGCCCCTTTAAGTACCACACACAATTTTTCATTCCAATGAATAAACATTTTGCTAATGTCTACCATCATCTTGTATGGTTTTAAGAGGTGACATTGTACACATATAACATCTGACTAATGGAAACAGAGCTACTACTAATACATAATTAGATCACTCGTTCAGGGATACAAATTACATAAACAGCAGCACTTTCTACAGTGAATTATTAAATGTTTCCCTGCTTGAGGTAGACCAACTAGCGAAGGGTGTCCTCATAAAATCCCATGCCCAGGTGCACTTTCCACGGCCCAGTCAACCCCTGGGGAGAATGTAACCATACAGGGAGAACCTCAATGCAAAAAACACCCAATTTTATAATCTTTACAAGCAACAAAACACACTCCATGTTCCACAGCCCCGGGGCCATTGCATTTTTGTACAACTCCAGGGGATACCAAGTACATGAAAAGGTTGTGATGGTCCCCTGTAGTTCATACCACATGGCTGTCCTATTCAGTACTTCTCCGAGGGTGGAATTACAATACCATTTTGTGGGTGGTTAGTGCAGTGGGAAATCTCTGACAAATGAGACCTCCTCCCAAGCCCTCTGTACCACACATTTTTCAAAAGTCATCCAATCCATCCTTCTACCTATCTATTCAATATCCATTCAACACCTATAATCTATCAATCAATTCAAGTTTCACCTTCAATCCATGTCCTTCTCTCCATCTTCCTTCTTTTCTAAGGCACCATCCTCACTCAGCTAGACCATTATTCTCACGTTCCTACTGTGTTCCCTCCTACAGCATATCTTTCACAAATAACCGTAGTGATCTTCTTTAAACAAAACTCTGATCCTGTCAGCCCTTCTAAAATGTCTCGATGGTTTTCTATTTCTCTTACAATAAAATCTCAAGTCCAGGTGAGCAACCTCTCTGCATGGCCTTCCCCTGCCTTCTCCTGCAGTCTCTTCTTACATCACCGTCTTCTCACCAGCCTCCAGGCACATGGGTCTGCTCTCAGTTTTCAGAGTGCCAGGCTCTTTTGTGCCACAGGACATTTGCAAGCACTGATGTGTTTGCCTGGAATTCCCATCCTCCCAACTTTTCACTGGGCCACTCCTGATCCATTCTTCAGGTTCCAACATAATCCCTACTTCCTTAGAGAAGCCTCCTAAATCTAAATCAGGTCCCATCATGAGAGATGATAATCTCTTATCTCCTCTACTTTACTGAATACTAGTTACAATTCATAATTTGATATTTATTTGTATCCTTATCAATTACATCTCCCCAGCTTGTAAGCACTGCCGGGACAGGAGCTGCATTTGTCCTGCTGACCACTGACCCACTGCACCCAGCCCAGTGCCTGTCACATGTGATGGATAACCCAGTAGGTGATGGGCTCCAAGAGAGCTGGGCTGGAGACATAATTTTAGAAAATGTTAGCATATATTAGACAGAAAATTGCTATAAGATATTCATAATAATAAGAAGTGGCCAAAGAGAATTCTAAGGATCTCAGATATCCCTGTGTGTGGACCGTCTCCTGCCCTAGCAAGTCAATTCCCTGCCACGTAGATGAAAAATCTGTGCGGAGGTTATGATGGTGCTCGTGGCAGTGGCACTGAAGGTAGCAGTGATGTTGGCACCCATGACAAAGAGAAATTCTTAGGTTTTCCTAGTCACCATTTTCTGTAAAATTTCAGTAACTTATTTTGATGTCAAACTTTATCACAGCTGAGTTCTAACTTCTAAGCATATGAACTAGAGAACAAAACAATTCTCTTTTAGGCAGTTTCGATGATATACAGGGATCAGCAGAAGTAAGGCCTGCTTGAGTGTGGTTGGTAGGGTAATAATATGGGTGTAATAATTTATAGTTTTAATTTGAACATTTCACCTAAAATGTTATCTGGTGTGCTTGAGTGTGATATTGTTATGTCACAGAATTACATGCTTATGATTCTGTAATAAAAGATTTTGTAATTAAAAAGGGGTGTTATTATTTGTGCCAGACCCTGTATTTGACTTCATTAACCCCATAACTCTGGTACAAGTCCATATTCACATGTGTGACAGTGATTAAATTAATGACTTAACCATTCTGTTCTAGTTAGTCTTTCTTATTTAGTTGATTTAAATTGGGGAGTGGGAGGAGGAAAGGGAAGAATCTGCTGTCTACTTTCATGTGCCTGACGAGAACTCTGAAGGCTTTTTGAAAGAAGCAGAAACATAAGCATCTTTTCAATGCTGTTTATGTTTTTTTAAGCTACCAAGACCTACTAAGCCGATTAACTTATTTTAGCAAAATAAATCACTTGGCAAGCACTTCCTACTTGCCTGACCTGTGGACACCTTACTCTTAAACTGGGCCTCCAGGGATAAATAGAAGGCAGGAATGCAATACAAGCTTTGCAGGTTTGCAAATTTGAAGTTCGCTAGCCACACAACCAAACATTAAGGGCCTTAAATCATGTTTTTAGAATCAGCTGCATTCTCTTATAGGGCCCTGTTTCACATGTAACACTATTTTTTTAGGTTTTAAAAAAGAGTGTCAGAATTTACTGTCGCCTAATGAATTGGACCAGGCCCCACAAATGCCCTGTCATTACACTATGTAGACATTGTTCAAACAATATTGGCAACATTTTAATTTCCCTTTCTCATTAGGACTTAAATAACCTCTCTCGAGTTACCTTAAATAAATGCTAGATGATAGTCTCACGTTTCCTCACTTCAGTCATTTCTGTCTTATCGGTGCACTTCTAAGTTTTAAAATATCTTTGCCCATCCCCTTATATAGTATACATAACTGCGATGATGCATACTTGTTCTGTACCATTAGAGTTCAAGAATCTTAATTTTATATCACAGTGTCTGTAGCAGAAACATGAGTAATTCAGTGACAGAAAACCTAGCTAACAAGCTTGGAAGATGATACCAGAGATTCATTGAGGTACTTAAGAGAAGTGATTTATACACAATTTCTCTTTCCACTGCCACTCACCTTGACTCCCTAAAACATTTCTCAGACTCTGCTTCTACGAGTTTGATTACTTTACATACCACATGTAAGCAGAATCACACAGCACTTGTCCTTCCATGACCGGCTTATTTCACTTCGCCTAATGTCCTTCAGGTCCACCCATGTTGTCACAAATGGCAGGATTTCTTTCTTTTTTCAGGTTAAATAATAAAAGGAGAGTGGGCTGGTGATTGCCGGGGGCTGAGTGCAGGGGGAACTGAGGAGTTCAAATGGTTTGTAGTTTCAGTTACGAGGGGAGGACCCAAAAAATGGAATTTATTTATAAAAAAGTGTGTATTTATTCTTACATGTTTAAACTTCAGTCTTCTTCAAAGTACTCTCCATTTGATGCAATACACCTATCAAGACATTTTTCCACTGCTCAAAACAGTTTTTGAACTCATGAACTTTGATGCCTTTTAGTGCTTCTGCAGTTTTTTGTTTCACCTCTTTCCACATCAGCAAAACATTTCCCTTTGAGGACTTTTTTTCATCTGGGGAAACAAAGAAAAGTTTCTTGGGGTGGGATTGGGTAAATAGGGAGGATAGGGCATACTGTTTTTGGTCAAAAACTGCTGAACACTCACTGTGGTGTGGGCAGGTGCGCTTGTAAGTCACCCACCATGAAATGGGCAAATGCATTGAAAGAGTCTTCAGAAAAATTCACTGAAGCCAAACGCAACCTTTTACAATACTGCCAGGTAGTGCACTGATACAGATGGGTTCCTAGAGCACTCACCTAGTCGGGGAAGCCTGTACTACAAGAGGCCCACCCTCCAGAAGACAATTCTGGGTTTTTTGAGTCCCCATGCAAGATGAACAAGTTCTAGGGGCCTGGTGTACAACATATTGCCTATAGTAATGAACAGGACTGTATTGTCCCCTGAAAAATATGGTAAGTGGGTAGATCCCATGTTAAGTGTTCTTACAATAATAATATTAATAATAATAATTTTTAATTATTATTTCATGTCCACTATATTTTAATTAAACTGAAAATATATTTCAATTTAAGTACTTCTAGGCATTTTATTTACTGTGCATAGTCTCTAGGACCCTAAAATAATCAAAATTGGAACCCTATGACCCTGTCATTTGGAAGCATAGAAAAGATAAATTTTTCTTTAGATTGTTTCTTAGCTATCATCTGTTTATAAATTTTTACAAATTTATCTTTAATGAGAATATTAAGGCCTCTCTGAAAGTAAATTGCCATACTTCTCTTCAATAAATTTAAAAGCCATCATTTTAAAGAAAGAAGGCTTTGTAAGGACAGGAATTTACTGAAAACCATCCTTTTTGGAAAAGTCAAAGATCCTAGGACTTCTACCTTTTTGTCTCAGCCTTTGTTTCATTTCTTGACTCAGATATTGGCTATGGCAATGGGGGGAAGGGCTCAGTGGAGCTCTGACGTCCCTAATAGGACCAAGAAGAAGAAGAAAGGGAAAAGAGGGCAAGGGAAAGAGAAGCGAGCTAATCACTGACCTTGTAGGCCATTCTGTCATTTAGTTTCTGATTTGCTTTTTTCCCACATATTCCAAAAAATAAAGAATGTAAGAATTGTGTGTAAGAAATCTAGAACATTGTTCTGAAAAGTAAATATTATCTAGCACTTTTCACTTTGATACAAAGAATAATTTTATATTGTTTACACCTGCTATATTTATTTATGTTGTTTAAATTGTTTATAATCTGTTCCCACACTCTTAGATTATAAGCATCTTGAAGGCCGGATCCTTGACAAAGGACTTGTATATACTGCTCAGGAATCATAATGCACCAAGTACATATGTATTCAAATGCTGAGATGAAATAGAATCAGTCACTACCTAAAATTCTAGTGTCATAAGAAGAATTTTAAATATTTTATATTGATTTAGAAGGGATTAATTTACCTGTATTTTAGTAAATAATATTGAAATGTGTTTAAGACTGATGATTGTCAGAGAGGAAGGGGTTGGAAGAATGGATGAAAAAAGTGAAGGAATTAAGAAGTACAGATTGGTAGTTACAAAATAGTCACAGGGATGTAAAGTACAGCATACGGAATATAGTCCATAATATGGTAATTACTATGTATGGGCCAGGTGGGTACCAGAAATATCAGGGGGGAACGCTTTGCAAAGTGTATGATTGTCTAGCCACTATGGTGAAACAAATATAAAATAATATTGAATGTAAAAAAAATGATTTACTAAAGAAATGTGTTTGAGAATTTTTTGAAAACTTTACACATATCTTGTTTATCTATAATGTTAAAAACTAAAAATAAACAGAGTATAGTAATTTCAGTCTAACCTTGTGTGTGTATATTTAATGAGGTGTGTGGGTGGGTGGGAGAGGCAGACAGAGAGACTGAGAGAGAGAGAATGAGAATGGAGGGAGAGAAGCACCTCTGAGCACCTGAGTAGCCTATGGCTGAAGAAAACTACAGCTAGCGTGTCTTCTTGCCCTTGAGATTATACATTTAATTAGTGCCTGCCTTAGCACTTGCAAGTCAAAGCTCTACTGATCTGCAGCCTGGCTGACTCACAATGTGCTGTTGGTGGGGAGAATGTCCAGCAAGTGGGAGAACTCCGAGTGCAAACCACTGGGAGAGAGCGGCTCCCTTCAGAGTCAGGTCCCAGGGCCCTCCTCTTCCTGGGGCATGCAGGGGAGCTTTCAGAGGAGCAAAAGCAGCAAACCGAGAAGAACAGCACAATATCCAAAATGATCAAAGAAAAAATAAGTTCCCAACAAATAAGAATATGTAATATATGAACCTGATTCTATATAGCACAGGATCAGGAAATAATTTAAAATCAGATCAATATGTAAGCAGTCAACATTTAGACAAAAGTGGTTATTTTTCACACTAGTTTGTGCAGTTTGACCTATTCCACTGTCTAAATCAATCCCTAAGTTAGATTGATCGATTGTACCACCTAAATTCTTTCCATGTGAATGTAGTTTAAGAATATTACAACAATGTAAAAAATCACATGCACAGTCATTTTATAGATGATTGACCAAAAATTTCCAACACAGGATTGTGAATGATGGTGGAAGTTGTGTCTGTAGTTTAAAGACTGGTCTGAAACGTGGGATGAGTTAGATGTGTGTCTGGCCTTTGAAAGCTGCCCCCCAGACGCCTTGTTGCAGAAGGTTTGGGGGCAGGTTGTGAGAGACACACCGGTGCATCTCTGGGCTAAGAAAGGGACTCTCGGGCCACAACATTTCTCACGAGTGCTAAGAAGTCACTCCCAGTGAGAGGGACCACATTCGAAAAGGATTGACAGTTTAGACTGAAAACAGCTTTCAAAGAGACTAATCTTATCAAGTATTGCAAATGAATAAGGACAACAGGAGTAGGTGTTCACCTGCCAGTCTCCGCCGTGCAAGATGAGAGCCTGTCTGTACTCACACATGCGCTGACTTAAAAAAAAATCACATAAAAACATCTTTGCTACGGAGACATTTTTAACAAGTATTACAGAAAGAGCACCAGCTACCAAAAAGAGTTGCCAGGGCCAGAAGGAGCCATCAATCGAAACAGTTTACATTTCAAAGTTTTTCCAAGGAGAGTGAAAACCGTCTCCCTGCCTTGAAGGAAAGCGGAGGTGCTGCAGTAAAAGAGCCTACTGATTTGCAGGCTGCCTCCGCAGGCAGGCTTCTTTCTCCGGAGACACCCTTTAACCCTTAGGTCACGCCACCAGGTGGAGCGAAACAGGAGGGCCTGTAGCTCCTGGGGCTTGCGCTCTGAGCGGCTTACTAGCCTGTGGAGTCAGTATAAAAATCCCCTTCCTTTTTATGAGTTTCATAAGAAAAGAGCCTTCTTGCTCTTGGGCACTATTTGAGATTAATAGGTTACTTTTACTTCTGTACTCCATACCTCTTGATATCACTTAAACAATTGTATCTATCTGCCTTGGCGTGTTTCTTACCCCCAGGAGATAATTCAGGAATTGACTCCTACTTAGCTAGGCTTCTTTTAAAATCCAGGAATGAATGCTAACAATGCTCCGTTTTAACCAGGGTATGTATTTGTTTGTTTGTCCCTTTTAAAAAATGTTTCTTATTTGAAAGAAAAAGTTCACAGGCTTTATTTGTCCCTCAGGGAAAAATTAAAAAAGAACACTTCTTAAATCCAGGAACAGTTTTCAAAAGGTGTATAATTTAATGTATACTTTGTTTTTTTAGCTTAATTTTTCCACAACATTTCTAAACACCAAATCTAATGTCCAGAATCTACAAGAATAAACTCTACATACTTTCATTCTTTGTTCCAGAAGCCGGTCAAATGGAAACAATAGTCTAAGGCAAAAATGTGAATTTCACAATTAAGACCTGGGAACAAAAATAACAGACACTGGGAACCTTCTGTCACTGACTTGTAGGCCATGAAAATGGTTATTTGTGCACCTCCCTCCCACACATTTGCCCCTTATACCAGCAGTCCCCCCACCAGATCCAATAGTTTTACCACATCTCTTTGACCAACAAGCAATTAGTACGAGCATAATGAAGACTCAGATGCCCTGATAACCTAGAAGTATTGCCATGACCATTTTCTTAGATCGCAATAGAATGAGTAGAAAAGGAAAAAACTGGAAGTACTACCCACTGTTTTTTCACACACATACATAAAAGCTGTTCATTATGACCACAAAAATTACAGTCACTTTCTTAGATTGACCTATTGATATACATTACACAATATCACTGAAAAATATTACCAATTTCCATACGAACATCCCTTGTAAATACCACTGGTTCTCAATGAACTCCTTCTGACCTCCTGGTCTGAGGCTGTCAATGTGTGATGTACATAATTCTCTCAACATTGATACATTGCTTCTGCTCAGTGTTGGGGGTCAGGCCAACGGTGTAAAGTCAAAGATAATTAGCAGCCCTATCAATAACCCACTAAAGGATTACTGCCTCAGTGACAGGCCAGAAAAGCTCAGAAAAGAGATAGCAATATAATGTCGAAGGGAAGTACCCGTATATTCTGTGGTTTGAGCAGCTGCTATGGACTATCAGCATCACCAGGAGACCTCATTGCATTAGCATAAATTCAAATGACAAATACACAGTGCTATTCAGAGACTCATTAATTTGCAATGGGTGCAGTGCTCATGACATATTAGTGCAAAATTCAAATGTCTATGTAGCAATGTGAATTTAGTTGTGAGACCCAAGTCGCTAAAATGAAAATGTGTGGGTTTTTTAACAGTTTATTAAATTATGAACTGTGATGACTATATCCATGCATCTTTTTAAGCAGATGAGGTCCAGCGTGCTCCAGCGGCAAATCGTATGGTTTGTGTTGATATTTTCCTGTCAGACAATTTCCAGGCAGCAGATAAGATACGTACTAGACTGGTTCGCTCTGCTGCATGCAGACTGAGAGCTCCCCCTCCTGGACAAATGACATTGCCACGCTAAAAGAAAACCTGATCGTTTATTGTCTTCTTTTCACGTTTTTAACAACAGGTTTTGATGCAAAGAATTTCAATGTCCACTGAAAGCCAAAAGAAGCTAATTTGGTATCATTCATTGTATATGAGAGTGTACGATAATTCTCTACAAAAATGCATAAGTCACCTTCAATTAAAGTTAGTTACACAATTTTATGTGCAGCTACTGGAAGACCTTGTTTACATGTATCTTTTTAAAAATAATCTCTTGATTTATATATAAAAAGAATATAAGGAAAAGCAAGAAAACACTCTCATATTCAAATTGATTCCATGGAATCATAAACTAGGTTACAATTACTAGCATTCAATTTTATAAAGAAAAAAAGCATGCATATACATAGACAGAGCCTTTTAAACAAAGCAACCAAGTGTATATTGTTTCAACGTGGTTGAATGAGGTTATGAACAGGCAGAGGCAAGGCAGGTCGATCGTACCTCCACCACACGTGTCTGATGGGTTAACTTTTTACCATAAGGAATCCTCTGCCTAACTACTTCAAGTTAATCAAGGCAGATTTATCACTGGTGTGTCTTTAAAAATTGGCGCATTTTGTCTATATATAAAAGTATTGACTCAGATTAGTTCAATAATGGAATGAGAGAGGTCAACTTTGTCTTTAGTATTGTCATAACCTGAATATACAAAATGTCAACACCTGCACTTTCAGGTATCTATGGTCTTAGAGCAGACCCAGATCTCAGTATATGATATAAATACTGACGTTTATCTCTAATATTTTTAAAGACATCCATTTTAGCATTTTTCTTAGAAGCTATAGCTTTCCAAACCATGTAACGTGCCTTAGAATACACTGAAAAGAAGGTTACCATTTGAAAGTTTTTATAAGGAGAATAGAAAATTCACAAGGAAAAGCTATGCCCTTTGGCCATTTGAACTAACTAATGTCCGCTGGGCTACAGAGTGCGCATTAGCAGACCCTTATGAATAATTATATTTATCACTTTCTAAACTTTGGATACGTTTATATTGAATATAATGTAAAAAAGGCATTATGCCATGCTATTATTACTTCTAGACTTAATTATGTACTTTCTGAGTGCTCAGTTTATGGTGAATTTGGGGAAACATATCCCACCAAAAGCTGTGTACTTTTAAACTCCATTTTATAATGTCATTGATGTTTTGTGTCATCTTCAACAATTAAAAGTAAGATCAATATAGTACATTCTATTTAGCTACACTGGAATTGGTCTTGAGTTATTTAGCAGGCTCATTTTATTTTACTGTAACTGCTCTAAGAAAAATACAGAACTAATGAAGATTGAGAAGGATCACTGTTCATTAAACATATGGAAGGAGCATGAAACTGAGCAATATATGAGATTTATCTCTGTATCTGGATGTCTAGGCATTGCTTTTCCTTAACATATTCTCTTTCACCAAGTAATTAGAATCCGGAGTCACAGAATGTTAGAGCTGGGAGGGCCATGGTTGATCATCTTTCATTTTACAGACACGAGAACCAGAGATTCAGAAAAGTTTAGCAAATTTGCCAAGATCTAATGAATACAGAAAGAAGAATTAAGAAAAAAAACAACACTGGTCCCTAGACAGTCCTTCTCAAACGTTAGCACAGACCAGAATCACTAGGAGGGCTTGTCAAAACGGACTTCTGGGCCCACTCCCAAAGTTTCTGACTCAGTCCTGGGGAGTTCATTTTGGGCAAAATCCAGTTGATACTGCTGTTCTGCCCTTACTGGTCCAGGGACTGCACTTGGAGAGCTACTGGTCTCTACTGATTTTTGTAAACTGCTGTTGTCTTATTCCTATTAACTCTTCTCATCGTGATGAGCAAACCAAACTCAAGTGAATACCACATTTTTTTGCTGTTATCCCTTTAATAAACAGTTGGGGTGGTATCAATATTCAGGCCAACTGAAGTTTATCTTCTTTTCAGTCTTTAAAATAAAATAGCATCCACAGACCTAATGAATCAAAATGCACCTCATCTTTGCCTATACATTATTAGCAAATTTGGGTCACAAGAACTAGAAAGAAAGAGCCCCTACATACGTGAACTTGAGATTACCTGTGCTTGAAGAAGCAGCTCAGAACAGGGCCATAGTCAAGACGAACTTCTACCTGGGCACATGCTGGTTCCTTCACCTACTGCACAGATTCAACCAAGCAGTCCCGCACTCTGCTCTCACAGCTGCAATATTGTTGCCTTTTTCCCCTGGTTTGGGAATGACTGTGATGAAGGTAGTTACCCAAGTGAAATAAAATGGGTTATTTTTGTTGTTTTTAAAATAGTGTTGGTTGGAAAATGAAAGTGACTGATGGTGACAAGCTATTTTAATCATATATATATATAGCCTTAGTGTTTTTGTGTTATTTCTCCCATTTTCACTGGGGTAAAATTATCTTTTCTCATAAAATTAATAGATTGTCTTTTATCAGTTTTCTAGAAAAATTTTATTTCATGGAATAAGTTTGATTCCAATTAATACCATAAGTAAAATGGCATTTTCCTGAATATGAGAAGTCCTCCCTCCCAAAAATATAACATTCCTGTCTCTGGGATTCTGTAGTAAGTTATTCCACTAAAATCAGCTTTAGTACTTTACTAAAACTACTACAAAAAATAACCTTTACATTTCAAAATAATTTTTAAATATAAATGGCTTCCAAGCAGCTTTCACTGTGTCTCTCCCTCATATTTACTTTTCTACAATTGTCCCCATTTTTCAGGTAAGCCAACCGATCACTGAAGAATTAACATAGGCCTGTCATGACTGCAGGCGCGTGCAGGGTGTCACCAGGCTTACCACCTGCTTAAGTGAACACTTTATGTTCCCCATCATTTCACCAAGGCCTCCATTAATGCACTTGTAATTCTAAAGTCTTCCCTGCTCTAGGTGCTCCTTTCTCATTTCTTCTTCAGGTTTAGATAAAATAAACATTCTGCCTATCACAGTCCTTGAATGCTTTGAAATATCTGAATTGTAGCAGAAGTTTTATTTTTCCCCTTTCCAATATAATTCAGTTTAATTCAATAATTAGACTGAATTATTCAGTATTTCAATCATCAATGTTAAAAAAAATAACATCATGAGATGCCAGCAAAATTTGTTTATTCACAAAGAAAGGCTATGAAGGTATGATTCTTCTTTACAAAACAATGGAATGTTTATTTCTTCAAAACATATTTTGTCCTTAAAAAATTATTAAGTGAGATCAAGTACTGCAACTTAGAGGTCATTTGGCAAAGGGTTTATTAATGTAAATGGCTAAAAGCTAGCCTCGTGTGACTACAAAGGCAGATAAATAGTAATGTATTAATCCAGGTTATCTGCTCTACAACTGCATTTTTATTTATACCTTTTCATTTTAAAATATATGCACATATACTATTTTTATCCTTCAGTAAAAATAGAGGTAGATATTTTCTGGTGTATTAAGCAAGTCGGTTTTACCTGTTTCTATAGTCTTTTCTGATACTTTTAAAGCAGTTACTTTACACAGACTCTAGAAATGAAAAGGCAATAAAAATGAACACATTTGCCTCATGGAGGAGTCTTTATTAATGACTATGTGAATATTCTCTGTATAACTTAATACTCTGAATCCACCCATAAAATTCTACAAAGAAGTATATTTTTGCGTGTGAGCAGACATCAATAAAATAAGTGTATCACAAATGAAGAAAGCACAGTTTCCTATCTTTCATTTATAGTAAGATCTTGTATTTCAGAGTTTAATAATGAACCTCCCTGGGGTTTTTAATAAAGCAGGTGCTTCTGGTATTGTAGGCAGTTTTGCTTCCTCTCTCTCTCTCTCTCTCTCTTTTTCCTACCCCCAAGGGAAAACAATCTCAGTAAGAATCATGATCCTGTTTATCAAGGAGAAATCTAGTACAGTTTGGGCTACATACCACCTAAGCTGATCCAGACCTCCAGCCCAACCCACTGTCACTGAGTTTATAAAGCACAACAGGCCCTCTGAAGTTAAGGTTGAGGCATTCTCTCTCTGTCCTTACCCAGAAAAAGTATACTACCAGTTTAGAGTAACTGTACAGCATTTCAAATTTAAAGAAATACAAGTTTTGTGGTGGTTAGTGTAAGGGTGGGGGTAGTTCTTAAATGTTCTTTTCTTCTACAGACTACAGAACGACTAAAATATATTCAATCCTGTTAATGCTTGTCAAATATTTCACAGTTCAGCTTTGTTCAGATGTTTTACTGACTATGAAAAAGCAGTTTGGTGGGATTCAGATTCTAGAGATGGAAAAGCTGTAAGAGACCTTAAATAACCTTATTCTATCAGGTCAATAGGTGAAAAACTGAGTCCCAAGGAAATTGACTTGCCCAAGGTTTTGCAGAATCCAGCTCAAAACTCCAGTCGGCAGATGCTCACTCAGTCCAGCATCCTCCCCACTACTCATTTTGTCTGATTTTTTCTTTAAGAATTAAACAATTTCAAGAAGCTATACAATGTGATTTCACAACTAAGATAAAGCTTTCATAGTATACCCAGGATTATGTAGAATTTCATTTGGTATTTAGTCACTACAATCAAATAGTATTATCTTTCAAATACAGAGGTCAATTTTAATTCATTAGCAAATACAATGGTTGCAGAAGGTCTATGTGAATTCTTCAAAGGTACAGTCTTTAAAATGTCAGAAGTGAACTACATTTCATAAAAAAATAAAATTTGACAAAAGTACTTGAGTTTAAACCAGACCTCTGCAGGCCTAACTGCCCTGTTATCACGGATCTGCCAAAGACACATAATTCAAAGGTTTGAAAAGGAAAATATGTGCCATGCCAACTAATAATTGCCATTTCCCCTTATTTCTTGGTTTTAGTGGCTTTTCCAAGAGAGATTTGGGTCACAAGATATTGTGACATGAATAAAGCACTATGGTATGGATTCAAGGTAAGATGAGCTAAGATTACATGAAGCCTACAAAAACAGAAGACAAGACTAATATTTGAGACTTACAAGAAGATTATTGTATGTAAAAACATTGATCCAAACAAGATGGCTATCAGGATGGTGGCAATAATATCAAGCCTTCTGAACTGAGAGGCTGAATTGCTATCCAGGCATACCCCAACCAGCTAAGCAGAGCTAAAGACGAAAAGGAAGCAATACTACCAAGTGTAAGTTGATGCTAATATCCTCTCAATAAACAGTATTGGTATGTCTTGAATGAAGTCATTTGCCATACACACACACACACACACACACACATATATATATAACTGTTGCTCCTTTATATGTTCATTTATTGTGAGGCTATATCAGAGTTTCTAAAATAATATGGACATTTCAGTATCAAATAGTTAGACTGTGTAAACCAAAAAGTTACCTTTGGTTTGTCAGCATATTTATAATTTGCACTTTTTTTCTGAAGAAGAAAGTGGTGGTCTGCTCATATTATGATGTGGCCATGTTAATATCACAGCTAGTGATGATCATGCTATGAGTGAGGCTTATAATAAATGGGATTTTTCCTACTGACACAGTCAGAAATTCAAAACAAAAACAATTGAATGTAGTTAAATTGTGTTTTTATACATAAATCCTTTTCAACATGAATCAACTCTTCATCTCTTTGGTTATACAACTTAATGATCTTATTTTTCTTAGTAATTATTTGTTTCAGGAGACACAATTAACAATCCCTGGAATTCTCAATAGAAATTCAAGCTGCTCCTCCTGTTAACCAGTTTGCTAATACAGTAGCAAGATCTTTGTGTGTTCTACTGGACAAAGGGCGGTGGTTGTCAGAGAGTCTGCACAGTAAGTAAAGCAGGCAAGCAAGTATATAGGAATCAGGAGTGTGACAGGACTTGTCAATAAACATACGGAAAGCAAAGTACTAGTCAAAAGAGAACAGAAGGCGATATAGCCTAACAAATGAAAGGGCCCTGACAAAGATTAAAGCAAGTTCCAACCAGGAAAATAAACTCCCGAGGGAGAAGTTAACACTCTTGTCCAATGGGAGCAAAGAGTGGGAAAGTTAACAGTCAGATTTTCAGTTGGGCAGACACTGAAACAACTCTGGGCCCAGCAGTGGGGCCTCAGAGAAAAAGAGCTGTGTGTGAATAAAAAGTGTGGGTACTGAGAACCCACTGAGGAACACCTAGAACTATGTGCCTCTAAGAGCCCAGAGTCATCTTCCCTTGAAATACCCCATGAGCGAGCCCCAACAAAGTTTGCTGTTGCATGGACTAGCAGGTGGAGGAAAAACAGAATTCAAGAACAGCAGTCCTGGCTGGTGTGGTTCAGTGGATTGAGTGCTGGCCTGTGAACCAAAGTGTTGCTGGTTCTATTCCTAGTCAGGACACGTGACTGGGGTTTGGGCCAGGTCCCCAGTAAGGGACACATGAGAGGCAACCACGCATTGATGTTTCTCTCCCTCTCTTTCTCCCTCCCTTCCTCTCTCTCTAAAAATAATAAAAATTTCACACACACAAAAAAAAAAAAGAACAGCAGAACATATATGTGAAAAGCAGACTGATATCAGTCAAGGGCACAAAGCTGATGCAGACAGAGTTCATCTGTACCTGGGAGTGTTGCTGGAAAAGGGCTTCCTTTTGGTTGGCATAATCCTTAAAATTCTTGAACTATCCAGGAAACAAGTTTCCCCCACCTGCCCCCCCTGCAAATATGCAATACTGTACTTCTAGCCAATCTGGCACATACAGCCTTGATCCAGCCTTCATTTAACCTAGCGTGAGAAAAGCTAAGTGACTGTCCTCACATGAAGAGCCTGGGGACTGGGTTATTCCAGTTCCATAAGCACTGCATTATATTGCTGTGCCTTCTATTTTAAAAATACCACTACAGAAGGTGACTGCTACTGTTATGTAGATGGAAGTGAAAAACCTCATTGTACAACTCTTGATGTATTTTGCATTTTTTACCTGCAAACTTAGCCTTTTGATTATGATATTTACAACTGATGCCTTAATATACACAAAATCTAATATTGTTCCTACTCTTGTTCTCATACTTTATTCCATAAATAAACCAGGGCTATTACGGATGCTGATGATCAAATTGTCCTGAATGCTGTCATTACTTCTTGGAAATGTTCAGCAACTCCCTGTTGTTTCATGATATGTTGCCCAACATTCTTCACTTACACTTACTTTTACAAAGAAAACAGAACTAAAGGAAATACTGTAAGATACTATGTTCTCTTAATTTATCTTAGAGATAAATGAAAAATTTCTGCCCTGGGATTTAGAAAACACTGGCATGACCAGGAATGAAACTTTCTATCAAAAACTTTTGAATGAAAAAATAACAGACTCTTTTAAATAACTTAGATATTCTACTGAGGAGCAAGAATATAGAAAAGATAACTTCTCAAATTATTTTAATTTTTAATTTCCCAAATGACATATTTACGTATTTGCATTAAATGACAAGCATTACAAAGAACTCCACAGCCCCACATGATCATCACCCCGATTCAAACCAGGAACGGTTAGGCACTGTTCCTGGTTGCAAGGGTATTTTGCTAAGCTATTCCAGGTATGTTCAGGGGTGTCCAAAGTTTTGGAGTCTCTGGGCCACACTGGAAGAAGAGTTGTCCTGGGCCACACATTAAACACACAAAAACTAACGAAAACTGATGAGAAAACAAAGGTTTTAAGTAAATTTACGATTTTGTGTTGGGCCACATTCATAGCCATCATTGCCATGCGGGCCGTAGGTTGGACACCCCTGTATGCATTTATAAAGATGTATAGAATAAGTGCATAACTGCATACACACACACACACATACATACATAGATTTAGTGCTTCAGGATATATTATTTGATTTTACGTGAATGGAGAGAAGATACCTTTTAATTCTAGGATGACATAACTGATTAATTGTTCTGAGCAAAATAAAACCTTTCTTTGGAATGATCATCCTGGAAGCTAGCATTAATCCTGCTTTTGAAATAGCGTACTAGCAGGAGCATCCACTGGCTAAGGAAGAAAAGTCTGCTTCGGCAGCCCTGGCAGGTCCTGCAGAGCCCTCTGACAACAGCAAGCTTCATTCCCACCTAAAAAGTAGCAATGTGGTTCACACCTTGTGTCCATTATAAAACTTGTACCAGATGAACCTCAAAGCAACGTTCTGGATCACATACCGTTTTGGTCCAGAAACCCACTTTACTTGTTTTTTATTGTCATTGCTTGTTAAATCTACAAAACACACGCGTGCAGGCACACACACTCACACGTTCATATACACAGCCTTGGGGAAAATTAAACCCTACACTGTTTTTCCCTTAGAGGGAGAAAAGGAAAGAAAAACAGGAAAGTTAATATTAAATATTTGCTGTGATTATTTTAAATATATGTATACACATATACATATATGTATTTTTCCCCCTCAAAAGTTTCTTGATAAAGCACGGGTTTATAGAAAGTCTAAATAAGTGGGTCAGCCCCCCTAAGACATACAGAAACTTAACTTTTTCCAACTCTATTATTCAGGGGCTGTTTGATCTGATATAAAAAGGACTAAATAAATGCTTGGAAAGTATACTGGATGGCAGTATTTAGCAATCTTGTTTTCTTTACATAATGTAACACACTAATGGACTACATTTTCTTTGCTTTCTGCCGTTAACTCTGAAAATAAGCAAGTTACTGTCCAAATCAGAGCCAAAAAAAAAAAAAAAAAAAACACCACAGGGTTTCTGGCTGTGAAGGGACACTTCATGCATAAATGTGGGAAAAGAAAAAGTTGATGAACAGCCAGTTGGGAAGTGTGAAGAGATTATTTTTATTTCATGATGTTTTCAGTGTGTAGTATCTAAGATGTTCAAAAATACTCATAATATCACTGTGCCTGAAAGTTTACAATCCTTATAGTAGATATTATCTAATGTAGTAGACGTTAAATGCTTATAATGGGGACACTCTCTTTCAATTTCTCCTGCTCTCTTTGATCTACTCCAAGTCTAGTAGGGTTAAATGCAGCTTCACAGAAATCAAGCGCAGGCACACTGGAATTTTAATGAATGGGTCCAACAAAAATGGTTCCTAAAAAAGTAAAACAGATGCTGCCCCTCTGCTGCTGTTCTCTCTTCCTGGTTATTTTTATTTCTTTCCCAGACAAAAGAGGCCGTGATTTTCCTTTGGTGACCATTCTCTTTCCAACATTGAACACCAAGTATCATGTCCAGACCTCAAAGTTTACAATGCTGGTGTTGGAACAAAACTGGAAAAAATCTTGAACAAATTATAATCTGCATTCCATTGTTGATCCTGTCAAATAATAACGAGGTATAAAAACACAGGCATACACACAGACCCACACACAATACGACTAGCATGGATCTCTAAAATGATAAAAATTAATTATCTGACTGAAGTGCTGACCTCCAACAAGGTTTCCAGTGTGTGGTACACATTTTCTGCCTATATGAAACATGAGTTACCCTTGCTAATTAGTTCATTCCTCTCTATGTCCTTGCCTCTGATCATTTCATTAATTATGATTTTGATTTTTATTATTATTTATACACTGGTTTTATAACACAGTAAACATTTAAAATTTAATAAAGCAAAATTGTAATTGTCTTATTTAATCAATAAAGGTGTGTTTCTTAGGAGCATAAGTGGAAAGTTAAATTGTTCTGCAAAATACATGCCACAATAATGAAAAGTCAAAAATATTCTAAATTCTCTTGATAAAGGATAAGGTAGAGAATGTTTTCACCTGATATCTTGGAATAAAGAAGTATAAAAATATGATCAGCTGACCCTTGTATAATCATGAGTATAAATAGTTCATATATATCTACCTCCCCCAAACAGCTATTTTAAAAGCAATTATTACATATGAGTTCAAAGTATTTACAACTACATAATATCTTTTCTATTAATACACAATAAATATGTTGTGTGAAAAACATTCTGAAAGGCAGAGAGTTGAGCTTCATGAAGCTAGGAAGTGATTACAAACCACCATCTAATCATAATGGGTAGTGATGTCTGGGTCTCCTCTAAGAATCCCATGTCCACTCAGTAGTTGAAAAAAACATGAAAACCTAAGGTAAAACCTGTTTCTTGGACCCTCCATCCAAAACGAACCAAAGTAAATTACAGTATTTCCAATTTAATTTTAGAAGCTAGTCCACCCTCTGTTTACACTTCTGAGTTAATATTAGTAAGATTGATTCACAGATTCCTGTTAGCTTTCCAAACATACATGGTCCTTGTGTTCTTATGTAAAGAAGACATTTATTTCTAGTAAATAAACCATTTCATGGAGAAAAGACAATAAATATTATTTCATAAAGATAAGAATAGTACTTCTACAGGAAGGAAAAAAGTAGTGTGCTTTATTTGTATATTTTAAGATAGTTTCTTTTTATATTAGCAGTTTATTATCAAAACAAAGAAGTAAACTGCTCTTAAGATATTGAAACTTCAGCATTAAAGAATGGTGGTGTTTCATACATACTAGATGAAAGTACAAGTGGTATCTCCTTTTATAAATTTTGAATGTTGGTAAACTCAAAATAAATTTCAGAAATAAGAGGGACTCTGTATCACCAAGAGAAATGTACAAATCAGAGAAAATTCTTAATCAACACCTCCTGCAAAATGTCCTACTTTGCTTTATTGAATAAATAAATCCATTGGTACAATAAGGGTTTGGGTATTAGGTCTTCTTATTTCCACAGTTTCTCAAAAAGTTTCACATAAAATGACCATATAATCCAGAAATTCCACTCCTGGATATATACTCTCCCCTCAAAAAAAGAAAGTGAAAACAGGTGTTCAAACGTGAATGTTCATAACAGCACTACTCAAAATAGCCAAAAGGTAAATACAACTCAAACGTCCACCAGCAGATGAATGGATAATCAAACTCTGTTAAATCCATACAATGGAGCATTACTCACCCATTAAAGTGAAACTTTAAACCATTCTGCTAAGTGAGAGAAGTCAGAGAAGGCTATATATTGCATAATTTTATTTTTATGAAATATCTAGAAAAGGCAAATATAGAGAGACAGACAGCAGTTTAGTAGTTGCCAAGGGCAGAAGAGAGTGGGGAAGGTCAACTGATTCCTTGATGGTTATGAGTCTTCCTTTGAAATGCTGAACGTCATGTTATGTGTTCAATTTAAAGAAAAAATCTAGTGCCAGTGCATGTGACCTGGCCCAGAAAGCCATCGTGGTACCCTGGAAGCCAAGACTTCACAGCAATATGGGAGGTGCACTGTTTTTAAGTTGGGTAAGTTCCAGAGCAGCACCTCAACACCTAAGTTCACTCTTAGAATGTGGCAGTCATGGCCCTAACGATAAACATTCTGCTATGTTGACTTTATTAATCATTTTAATAGTATGCTTTTTCAAGAGTCCTGGATTTTAGCACATTCTTCTTTTTAAGTTCAGACCTTTCCATATTTTACCCCTTTGGTCATTTAGATATAAGAAATTTTATGGAGGAAATGGTGAATTGGCTTTCTTATAAGGCGACCATATATCCAGTTTCCTGGAAGACTCCTAGCTCACATCTATTAGCCTGGTGTAATTATTAGTAGTGTCCCGGCCACCCTTAAAAGATTCCCAATTTGGATGATAAATCATATGGTCTCCCTACTTCAAAGGGATCACTGTTAACCTTCCCTGACTGATCTGTCCAACAGGAGTCTTTTCTATGACAACTTTAATATAGCTCTCTGGCAAGTTATATATGATTATATGCATTCTCTTTGCCAAGGCATACATAGCATGTTTGGACAATGTGGTCTCATTTTGTGATCTTTTGCTCTTATTTATGCTTCATATCCAATGGTAGAGCTAATCATTTGTGGGAACCAAAATGTTAGAAATGATGTCACGACACACTTTTGTATAGGATATACTTTTAAAAACAGATTAATCCGAAAAGAAAATGTCTTAATAAATTCAATTTGGTAAGACTCTGTTACTGAATGGTAATGACCTAAATTTGGGTGAAATTTCACTTACATCTATTCGATGAGATCAAGCATTATAGATAATTTCATAGTTGTCTCTTTATGCTTACTCATATCCCTTTAAGTCAGTGAATTTCAAGTGGTGTCCCATAAGAATTTTTAAAACATGCAATACCTAACTATTTATCAGGAGCACTAACCTCTTTTCCCTTAGACTGTCAAATACAAAAATGACAATGACCAAAGCAACAATAGCCACGTGGTGTGAATATATTAAAATTATATCTGTTTGTCAAATTGGCTAAAAATATTTTTTGGTGCACCAAAGGGTTTTTTTACACATAAAAGTTCTTAGTTTGTTAACCCTCCCATGAAAAAAACCTGGATAATCACCACAGGTAAAGTCACTGAGGAATCTTTACTCCATTTGTTGTTCAGTCTCCAGCTCACTTTTTGCCAGCACCGACACTGGCCTCTGCATTCCCCCGACTGTCTTCATCATGTTCTCGTGTTCCTTTCTCTGTTGTCTTGATGTCTTCTTCTCATATACACCATGTTGTGCAAGTCTATGTTTGGGTTCATTTTTCTTTGTGCAATGCAAAGAACCGTAAGTCATGCCAAAGCCAGTTGTCTTACTACCACCCAAATCAGTTCTGAATCCAAACATAAAGATGACATCCGGTGGTCTTACACAACTTGGCTAGTTTTTCCTGAATTTCTGTCTTAAGTAATGTTGCCTTTCCAGGGTGAAAGGCATCAATGACCATTTGTTTCCGCTGAAGTATTCTTTTGGTCATGAACTTCCTGGTCTGGATAGTCACTATGTTGTTCATGATAGTGGCTGATCTTCAAACAGCTAGGGAACAAAAGCTGCTGCAGGATTTTAGTAATTAGTTTAAGATGGGAGACCCCAAAACAACCAGAATTATCTTCTGGAGAATGGGCCCCTTGTAGTACAGGCTTCCCCTGGTAGGTGAGTGTTCTAGGAACCCATCTGCATCAGTATACCAGCTGGCATTGTGTGAGAGGCTGCATTTAGCTTTAGCAAAACTTTTTTAAGACCTTTCAATGCGCTTGCCCATTTCATAATGGGTGATTTATGAGCACACTTGCCCACACTACACTGAGTGTTCAGCAGTTTTTGACCAAAAACAGCATGACCCCAGTGCCTCACCCTACCTATTCACCTGATCTCACCACGAGAGACTTTTTTGTGTTTCCCTAGATGAAAAAAAATCCTCAAAGGGGAACGTTTTGCTGATGTGGGAGAGGTGAAACAAAAAACGGCAGAAGCAATAAAAGGCATCAAAATCGACGAGTTCAAAAAGAGTTTTGAGCAGGGGAAAAAAATGTCTTGATAGGTGTATTGAATCAAATGGAGTTTACTTTGAGGGTGACTGAAGTTTAAACATGTAAGAATAAATATACATATTTTTATAAACAAATTCTGGTTTTTTGAGTCCCTCTTCATTTGTGTACCATGAGCTGAAAAAAGTTGGAAATTACTGCTCAAAGTAAAAAGTAGTCACCCTTTCTTATAACCTATACATAGTCTCAGAACCTCTGTTTATGCAAGCTTAGATCATAGAAGGAAGTGGACTGAGAATTCAAATGGGCTGAGAGATTTTCAACTAGGTGGCCATTGAGTATGTCAGATTTAATTCACTCTTTTTAAACAGCACTGTCTGCCTCTTATATCTAAATATTTCTAAATTCAATTTAGAAGTCTAGCAGCATAATTGTCACATACTTCAGTATTTGCTGTCAATATCAACCTAAACAAGTTAATCAGGCAGTATTTTATTTTATTTTACTTATTTTTGTCCTATATAGGGTAAATTTATTTTTTTAATGTTTTCTTATTTGTGCTATTATAGTTGTCCCATTTTCCCCCCTCACCTCCCACCACCCAGACGGCCCCCCACTTCCACAGGCAATGCCCATACCGTTGTCCATGTCCATGAGCTCTTGATGTATGTTCTTTGACTAGTCCTTCACCTTCTTTCAATCAGCCCCCACCTCTCTTACAGCTGTAGGTATTATTCCATGCTTCTGGTTCTATTTTTCTCATTAGTTTATTTTGTTCACTAGATTCCCCTTATGAGTGAGATCATATGATATTTGTCTTTCACCAACTGTCTTATTTCACTTAATAATAGTTTCCAGTTCCATCTACTCTGTCACGAAAGGCACAAATTCCTCTTTCTTCTGCTTCATAGTATTCCATTGTGTGAATGCACCACAGGTTTTTGATCCACTCATTTACTGATGGGCCCTTAGGCTGTTTCTAAATCTAGGTTATTGTAAATAATGCTGCTATGAACACAGGGGTGCATGAGTTCTTTTGAACTGGTATTTCAGGATTCTTAAGATATATTCCCAGCAGTGGAATTGCTAGGTCAAAAGGCAGTTACATTTTTAATTTTTTTGAAGAAACTCCATACTGGTGTCCACAGTAGCTGCACCAGTCTGCATTCCCACCAACAGCATACTAAGGTTCCCTTTTCTCCATATCTTCAACCAACACTTGTTGTTTGTTGATTGATTGATGATGGCCATTCTGACCAGTGTGAGGTGATGTCTCATTGTCTTTTTAATTTGAATCTCTCTGATGGCTAGCGATATTGAGTATCTATGTTTATGGGCCCTCTGTATGTCCTCCTAGGAGAAGTATCTATCTAGGTCCTTTGCCCATCTTTTAATTGGATTGTTTGTCTTCCTGTTGTTGAGTCATATGAGTACTTTAACCATTTTGGATAATAAACGTTTGTCCAATGTATCATTAACTAATACATTCTCCCATACAGTTTGTTCCCTTTTCATTTTGATGCTGGTAATCAGGCAATATTTTAGCTGGGCTCCTTTGGCTGCGACAAAGGCCCATATAGGTCATCTTAAAAAAAGAGAAGTTCGTTTTGAGCCCATCCATAGGATTAAATACCCACTTACTCTCAGCATCAGCCTCCCCTGGGCTAGGTGGTCTTAATTACTGCCTGACTCTGCTCATTCAAAATGTAAGCTTCCTAAAAACTTTGGTAGCCTTATGGCCTGCCATGGTGCCAACTTCACACCACAGCATCCTTTCAGCTTGTACATCTTTCTATTAATTTATTTCAAATAGCCAAAAGGGAGAGTTTAATCAGTCCAACTCATCTCATGGTCTTACGCCATGCCCTAGGTCATTGGATCCTCCATGGAACAGCTGCCCAGTTCCAGAGTCACCACCCCCTTTCCAGCTCCTCAACCAAGACAAACTGTTTTAGCCAGAGAAGAAAGGCTAGGTCATACAGTATAGTTAAAATCCCCACCACCTCCACGTCAGGAGGGCGAGGGAGTCTCCTTCAGAATGGGAGAACCGGTATGCCCCACTGGGGCAGTTTTTCTTTTTTCTTTTTCTCTCCTTTCAGTTCATCTCCATGAAAAGCTAGCTCTGTGAAAATCTTTAACTCCATTTCTGCTCCAGCTTACCTGGAACCCCATTCTCATTACTTATTCTTAATTGGTTAGATATCAAATACTATTTCCAGCATCAATTGTTAATGACAACTTGATTCTACTCTCAGGAAATTACACTTAAATTAGGGATTGCTCACAGCTAATGGCAACATATTGGGAAACTATCTGTACTGTTAGAGAAACATTTAGAAATGAGAACTTCTGCCAAGCACCTCTTCAGCCCCCAATCATATCATATTTCTGTCTATTTATTCAACGAGCTGAAGTTTTTGTTTTCCACTTAATTCAAATTAATACCCAATTAAAACATGTTTTGCATTACGTTTACCTTTCTATAACACTGTTTCAAAGCACAAATTCATACATTAAAGTCTGATTTTTGAAAATATTTTTAAAATTATAAATGTAAGGTTTTTTGAAAGTCCTTTCTACAGAAAAAAAAAAGCAGGCCAGTGAATAGGAGATAAAACATATTATATATCTGTGGTCTTTGCTGCACAGTCTGCAAAGAGGTTTCTATAAAATTCAAAAAACTTAATATTTACTAAATGACTAACATAATATAGTACTATAAAATAATCTATTTCTTTCATAAAAGTTATCTCCCTGATTTCAAAGAGCCTGCATTCATCTAATGGATTCATCGGTATACCCATCCTTGCTCAGTTTCTCAAATTTTCAAATGAATAACACACTCAGAGAGTTGGGGAAAACAGCAAGTGAACAGTCCTGAATATCTTCACTGGGCAAGGGAAAAAAAATTCCATGAAATAAAATGAAAATCTGAGTGAAATAGACAAATTTCTAGAAACATATAGTCTTCAAAAACTGAATCAAGAAGAAGCAGAAAGCCTAAATAGACTGATAACAGCTCGTGAAATTGAAACAGTAATCAAAAAACTCCCAGCACACAAAGCCCTGGACTGGACAGCTTCACAGGTGAATTTTACCAAACATTTACAGGAGAGCTAACTCCTATCCTTCTCAAACTATTCCAAAAAATTCAAGAAGAGGGAAAACTCCCAAACTCTTTTTATGAGGCCAGAATTATCCTAATTCCAAAACCAGGTAAAGACACAACAAAGAAAGAAAACTACAGGCCTATATCACTGATGAACATAGATGCTAAAATCCTCAACAAAATATTAGCAAAACAGATTCAACAATATATTTTAAAAAATTATATACCACAATCAAGTGGGATTCATCCCAGGGATGCAAGGATGGTACAATATTAGCAAATCAATAAACATAATACATCACATAAACAAAATGAAAGACAAAAATCACATGATCATATCAATAAATGCTAAAAAAGCATTTGACAAGGTACAGCACCCATTTATGATAAAAAAAAAACACTCATCAAAGTGGGGGTAGAGGGAATATAACTTAATAAAAGTCATATATGAGAAACCTATAGCCAACATCACACTCAACAGGCTTTCCCCCTAAGATCAGGAACCAAACAAGTGTGTCTGCTTTCACCACTTCTATTCAACATAGTATTGGAAGTTCTAGCCACAGTGATCAGACAAGAAAAAATAAATAAAAGGTATCCAAATTGAAAAGGAGGAAGTAAAACTGTCATTGTTGTAGATGACATGATAGTGTGTATATGACAGGGCTGTCGAACTCATTTTCACTGGAGGCCACATCGGCCTCATGGTTGCCTTCAAAGGGCTGAATGTAATTTTAGGACTGTGTAAATGTAACTACTCCTTAAGTAGGGGCAAGGAGCTCCGTGCTGCCACCCGGGTAGAAACAAGGTGCTGGGCCAGATAAAACAAGGTGGAGGATGGGATTCAGCCCGTTGGCCTGGTACTTGCTACCTATGGTATATAGAAAACTCTGAAGACTCCACCAAAAAACTGATCAACCTAATAAGTGAATTTGGCAAAACGGTGGGATACAAAGTCAATATCCAGAAATCAAAGGCATTTTTGTATACCAACAATGAAATATCAGAAACAGAAATTAGAGGAAAAATCCCATTTGCTATTGCAACAAGAAAAATAAAGTACCTAGGAATAAACTTAACCAAGGAGGTAAAAGACCTGTATTCAGAAAACTACACAACACTGAAGAAGAAAATTAAGACAGACACAAATAAATGGAAGCATATACCATGTTAACGGATTTTAAGAATTAACATCATTAATATGCCCATACTACCCAAAGCAATCCATAGATTCAACACAATCCCTATTAAAATACCAATGACATATTTCAAAGATATAGAATAAACATTTCAAAAATACAAATGGAACCATAAATGACCCCAAATAGCCACAGCAATTTTGAGAAAGAAGAACAATGTAGGAGAGATCACACTACCTGATATCAAACTATATTACAAGGCCAAGGTAAACAGTGTGGTACTGGCATAAGAAAAGACACATAGATCAATGGAATAGAATAGAGAACCAAAAAAATACCCTAAGTCTCTATGGTCAATTAATATTCAACAAAGGGGGCAGGAGCATAAAATGGAGTAAAAATAGCCTCTTCAATAAATGGTAATGGGAAATCTGAACAGGTACATGCAAAAAAAATGAAACTAGACCACCAAGTTACACCATACACCAAAATAAACTCAAGATGGATAAAAGACTTTAAACATAAGTCATGAAACCACAAAAGTTCTAGAAAAACATAGGGAGAAATATTTCAGATATCCCACCTAGCAATATTTTCACTGATCTATCTCCTAGGGCAAAGGATATAAAGAAATGGGACTACACCAAAATAAAAAGCTTCTGAAGGGCTAAAGAAAACATCAGCAAAATGAAAAGAGAACCAAATGTATGGGAAAACATTTTTGCCCATGATACCTTGGACAAGGGTTTGATCTCCAAAATTTACAAAGAACTCATACAACTTAATACCAGGAAGACAAATAATCCAATTAAATAATGAGCAAAGGACCTGAATAGAAACTTCTCCAAGGAGGACATACACAGGGCCCAGAGACATATGAAAGGATGCTCAGTATCACTAGCCATCAGAGAGATACAAATTAAAACCACGGTGAGATAGCATTTCACACTGGTCAGAATAGTCATCATAAACAAATCAACAAACAAGTGCTGGCAAGGTTTTGGAGAAAAGGGAACCCTAATACATTGTTGGTAGGAATGCAGACTGGTGCAGCCACTGTGGAAAACAGTATGGAGTTTCCTCAAAAAACTAAAAATGGAACTTCCTTTTGACCCAACAATTCCACTGCTGGGATTATACCTAAGAATCTCAAAACACCAATTCAAAAGAAGTAATGCACCCCAATGTTCATATCAGCATTATTTACAATAACCAAGTGCTAGAAATAGCTTACGTGCCCATCAGTAGATGAGGGAATCAAAAAATGGTGGTGCATTTAAACAATGGAAAACTATGCAGCAGAAAGAAAAATGGAACTCCTACCATTCTTGATAACATAGATAGAACTGGAAAGCATTAAGCTAAATGAAATAAGCCAGGCAGTGAAAGACAAATACCATATGATCTCACCTATAAATGGAACCTAATGAATAAAACAAATGAGCAAAATAGAATCAGAGTCATGGAAATAAGGAACAAACGGACAGACTCCAGAGAGGAGGGAGAAGGGATAGCAGGGGAAGGAAGGGGAAGGATCTAGTCAAGGAACATGTATCAAGACCCATGGACATGGATAACAGGGTGGGCATGACTGTGGGAGCAGGTGTGGGGGAGCGGGGGAGAACAGCGGGGGAAAAATTGAAACATGTGTAATCAAACAACAATACAAAAAAAGAAATGTAATGTGTTAAGAAAATATCATTCTTATCTCTAGTTCCCTGGGCAAGCCCATCATATTCTCCTGCTTTTCTGTGAAAGGGATGATCAGGGACTTGCCAGAAGCCAAGGTTCAGGAGAGTGATGTGTCATAAGCAGAGGGAGACATTTGGAGCAAGTGCAGAAGATGAAGGCACACCTACCTGTAAGGGGTCACATACTAGAGCCATCTTTTTTCTCTTCCTGTGTTCTCAGAAAACATCGTTTTGGAAGGTGAGTGTGTGAGAAAGAGAAGAGGAGATGAAAGGGAAGGAAAAGGGAAAAGGAAGGGAAGTGGAGTAAACAGCCTGTCATCTCAGAATGTGAGGATTTCCCCTTTCCTGGGAAGCAAAAATAAGTCTTCTCAAGGAAAATTAACACTTTCATATATATAATGTATTAATACACACACAAAAAAAAACATAGTGATAAAAACTCTGGCTAATTCTGTGCTAAAGTTTCTGTTTTCAGGCACAGATCATGTAAAAAGTCCTCAGGCTTATAATGAATTATATTTATATTCCTGGAAGAGGAGCTATCGACTGAAATGATATAACTAGACCTAGATTTTTCAATAGAAGTAATGCCATACGGGAGTGGGAGGAGGTATCTCCCTGACTGAAGCCTGACATTAAACATTTTATAGACTAGGGACCAAAAGCTATTATATCATCCCAATAAAATGCTTGTTTTAAACTTGTACAGATTAAAACTTTTAATATATTTGATCAATATATTTCAATATTGAAATCCAACAGCACCCAAGTATGAATCCCAGCTCAATCATTTCTAGCTCTGTGACTTCAAGTTGTCCTCAAACTCAGTTTCGTCATCTATAAAATTGGGAAATAATGATACCTGTTCTCAGAGGGTGTGAGATTGTGACATAACGAGCAATATACATTTTGATCTGCTTCAAGGGCTCCTAAAAAGCCTTGCAATTTCCTAAGTGAATAAAGTAAAAGGAGCGCCTTTGGTTACAATAGTTGATTTTTGACCCTGGCCCCTGAAATAGTTCAAGTGATAATAACAGGAGCGTCTTTTGATATACATAACAAGCTTCCTCCAACTACACCCGAGTTTATGTTAATGAGGTAACTGTGGGAAAGCCCCTAAGTATGGGAGGGCTTATTGCTAGGGGAACCAACAATTTGATTAGAGGGTTGGAACTTCAGCCCACCCTCCAACATTGGGGTAGAGGAGAAAAGGATTAAAGTTTAGGTAGTCAATAATGGCCAATGATTTAATCAGTCATACCTACATAATAAAATTTCAATAAAAGCATATCAAAGGAGTTCAGAGAGCTTCCAGGAGGTTGTGGGAACCCCCAAATTATAGCAGGTGAGTCAGAACTACAATTCATATAACCACCTGGAACTTGCTGTTGGTGCCTGATGTGGGGACACCCCTGTGGATGGAGCCCGTAAACTAGTGAGGTTGGCACTAACTCCAGCTAGTGTCAGAATTGGGTTAAATTGTAGGACACTCCACTGGTGTCCTCCAAGAAATGAAGAACTTCTTGGTGTGGAGAAACCCATACATTTTGTATCAAAAATGCTGTAAGAGTAGAGGAAGCAAGCAGTCTTCTCTGTACAGGGCATTATAAAAGTTAAACTAGATAATCCATATAACGCATGTAGCAATGCCTATCAAATACTATGAATTCACTGAGGGTTAGTTGTCATTATTATTACGCATATTTATTTTATATTTATTAATAAAAGGGTTCCTCTCTTGCCACTCATCCTGTAAATTCCCCTAGTTTATCAAAGCACTTTGCAGCCTATTTGCCCTAGACAAAAACACCAGCCAATCCTGCGATATAGAATCCTCCATGCTTATTTCTGAGGTCATTTTGGTTCAGCCACTTCACCTGACTTGAATCACACCCCTGACTCTCAACAGCCTGACTGCGCCCTCTTTAGCTCTAGCCCCCATTCTGGCCCTCAGTACTTAGATGGGACCTGACCAAGCTAGCTCTGTCCACTGCACCAACACCACCATCCTCTCCCCTACCCCAGTACAAGGATTTAGATAACCACAATCAGAGAAAATTATACTTAATATAATACAATCCAGTGTAAATGTATAAAATGTAATGCCCTCATAACTTTTCCTGTAATCAAGAATCTTGATTCTTCCCTTACTCCTATCCTATCAAAAACTGCTCTTTCCCGAGACCTCTTCATCGCAACTATAAGTTCTCCATACTTTCCCCAAATTCCCCTACATGTTGATTCTTCTCTTTTTCTGCTCCCTTTATTCAATTAATCAGCAAATTCTATCATTCCAACTTTAAAATACATTCTGAATCTTTCCCCTTTTATCTGCATGATTAATGCCTTTGTCCTTTACAGAGTCAGCATCAACATCACCTGGACCCTTGTTAGACAGGTCTCAGGACCCATCCCACAGGTTCCATTATCAGACACTTGATGGAGGGTACGGAGAGGCCCATCAATCTGTGTTTTAAAAGCCCTCCAGATGATTCCAGATAAACACTTCAGTCTGAGAACCAATGTTAAATCTACTGTCATCTCTTAGCGGCAGTGTATGGGAGTATAGTTTCCCCCGCCACCCCGCTTTTTGAAAGTTCACTTTATGACACTTTTACAAGGACCTAAATTAGCACCTGATTTCACTAACCAAAAGACCTCCAAAGATTTTCATTTTTACAAAAGAGGCGAAAATCGCTCTCAATGTTTGTTTTGCAGGGAGCCACTGTAGAGGCAGCGCGCACTCCCCAGCATCTGAGAGTGGTCCCACCAAACTTCGCATCTCAGCATCAAGAGACCGCAGCTTTGAACTGTGTCTGTGAGCATCTGTGCTTTATCTTGATTTGTTTTGTGCATCTGTTAGCAAGATGTATCCTAAAGTACTAGAAAAGCTCGAAAGGGTGTTTCACTTAGCATAAAACGGGACGTAACTAAGCACATTTGATATGATTTGGTAGGCCATTTGGGGGGTTCTTGGAATGCTCAAAATTTTGTCCACATAAATTGATAGCCATTTCTTTTTCACTTTATGTCATTTCAGCTAATGAAAGATTTCATAGGAACACTCTTCTTTCAGATAGCAGAAGAAACCTACACCACAGCGTTTTGCCTCATCTCCTGGCTTCTACTGCTACTCTCCTTCACCCATTTTCCACACAGCAGCAGAAATATTATTTGACTTGAAATCTTCCAATGACTTCTAATCCATTAAACTAAAATTCATTTTCCTTACTCTGTCTTACAAATCTATACATGACTCAGCGACGACCTGCACCAACCACGTCTCTCCCTACCCTGTCTGCTCCAGCAACACATCTTCTCTCTCCATGACTTGAACATACACGCTGGTTTCTGGCACAGGGCTTTTGTAAAATCTTGCTCCTCTGCCGAAATCATTCTTGATGTTTCAGTTTCTGCTTCAATGTTTCTTCCTCAGAGAAGTTTCATGTTATGTTATTTAATAAATAGCTTGGGTCCAGAAATTAGTTACCATCAGATAACCAACATTCTTTCTCTACATAACACTTAGTGTAATCTCATAGCTTTCTTATTTGCTATTTTGAGAGGTTATCTTCTTTCTACTAGAGTAACCTGGGAGTAAGGACCATGCCCATTGCGTTCACCTTTGTTCACCCTGAAGCCAGCACAGCCAATGCCATATATGAATTGTTTAATATTTATTAAAATAACTAGTTAGTTGTAACAAAATATCAGCAAAAGCAATCAACAGTGTGGCAGTTTGGACAGTGAGGAGATTGTGTCAAATGACTCTAAAAAGAAGTAAAGTAGGACAAATGGATCAAAACCAAGCTTGGAGCCAGATCCAGGAGGGCACAAATCCCACCTCTACTTCGCACAAGGTGCAAGACATGGAGTGAATGTCTGCCTTTTCTTTTTAGCCTATTCACCGTCTTCCTCCCAGGGCTGTCACTGGAAATAACTAAAATGATGTCACAGGGAACATAGCACATAGTAGATACACAGTAATTATAATTTGGAACTTCAGAAAAGAGTTGCAGTTCCTTGAAAAATAATGTGTTATATATTGCATTTGACAATGTTAATGTCAATCAAAATGAAATAAAAGAAAAAATTCGCCTATAATCTTGTTACCTCAAAAACAATTTCATTTTTTCATTTCCCTTTTATACACATAGAATATGTTTACATAATAAAAATCCTAAAGTAGATTCAATTCTGTAATTTCTTGACTTTTGGAATACCCAATTCAGAAATGTCTCCTTTTAAATTTCTCCCAAGCAGACAGAGAAGCGATCAAATTGCTAGTCGCCCCCGCCTTTGAAGCTGAAAGGTATACTATCTTCTTGAACTGCAGTCTCTGCATTAGCAATTTTATTCTGCACTTTGATATTTTGAATATCATGCCTTTAAAATGCACAAACCAACACTCATTTACACTAAAAATTTCCAGCCTTTGATCATTTCCATCCCTTTGTCTCAAAAATAACGGTTCCAGGTTTTGAATTGAATAGCGGTCAGCTCAAAGGATGTCATCTCTGTGTCTGATCATGAATCTACGAGACTAAGCACCTTTGTTGTTATTGGAGCAATGCTAACAACAGAGAGAGGAGTGAACAGGCAGATGGAAGCTGGGAGTCACAGTAGTCTGATGATGACTCTTACACTTTCCCTGCTCAGGAGGAGCCCTGAGTGCCGTAAGTTGTTGCAGGGCTCATGGTCACGCTAAGGACTGGGCAGGGATAACATAGGTGTAGTGAGAGAAGAATGGTAAACTGATGGATTCTCAAAAGCAAACAGGGGGAAGTAAAATCTCCAAGTTCACAAATTATCTAAACAATATTAATTGAATGGCTACTATATGCCATGCAATGTGCTACATTCTGGGAAGATAATGATAATCAAAAATAAATAAGTACAGGAAATTGAAGGCTAGTCATTTTTCCTATTCTCATAAATTTATAAACTAATGTAGGAAATAATGAGTCAAATACACACATATGCAAATTTGTAACTGAGATTATTGTTGAAAAGTGGTGTACATATTTCCGTAAGATCATGAAGTAATTGGATCTCACCTGTATTTTGGATCAAGAAAGGCCCCTCTGAGAAGGGAATATTTGAACTGAGACCTAACAGTACCTGTTAACTAGGTAAGTGCTTGTGCTGGGGGTTGTAGGGACGAGAGTGCAGGACATTCCCGACAGAAATAACAGAATACACAGGCCCTGAGTCAGGAGGAAAAGTCATGTTGATGGAACTGATAGAAAATAAGATGCTGATGAAAATTCACTCAGAAAGTGAGCTGGAGCGTGCTGCAAGTCAAGGTCAAATGTATCTAAATCAGTGATGGAGTTCTAACTCTCAAAGTCTGTTATGAGGATTAAAGAAATTAAATGAGATGATCTTGGTAAAGCACATAGTACAATGCCACCTTGCATAAGCTAAAGCAGCTTGTAAGTGTTCTCTATTATCATTACCATCATTTGGTATCACCATGTTTACTGCCTATACAGTCGCTAGTTCCTCCTTTTTGCCACTATATCAGGTCAGATCAGGACACTATTACCCCTCATGTAGGTCATCGCAATAGTGTTCTGCAAATCCATTCTCCACATATGAAAGCATTTAGGGACTCCACCTCTGCTTAGTTGTGTATAAGGTAGGTTTGAGGTATGATATATTTTATGTGAAGATTTTAAGATTAAAAGTCACAAAACATTTATAGTAGTGAAAATATACAGAAAATACAGTGTCACTGTTACCTAAGAGAGTGGTAGGCAGGGTTTAAATATTGTAAGTTTTAAATGCAAGGTGGAGTTAAAATATTATCCAGCACAATCAATTATAACTTTAACTAAGAGCCAGCTATCAGGTAGGAGCTCCAAAACATCGAAAGCTCAGATAGGGTGGCTGTATCTAGTAAGGAAGACAAGACCAACCTGCTGGGTGGGAGATCTAGAGAGGGCTGGAAACCCTAGCT
>PVJI01012775.1:0-50542 GCA_004026765.1 Micronycteris hirsuta | reverse complement strand
ATTCTCAGACAAGTTGCGGGTGGCGTGGGCTAGGTGTCCGGCTGGGACCTGCCGGAGTAACTGGGAGATCAGGCACCGCCTTTCATGTGCTCTCAGGAGCGGTTTTCCTCTGGGGGCTCCCTTTCTCAGTGCACTTCCGACTTGGCCCGGGGTCTTAGAGAGACGGTAGCTGCTGTATGCTCAGAAAGCTAGGAAAAGAAAAACGAAAACTTCAAATCGTGCTTTTAGCTTTCAAAGGTGAGCAATCTTTTTGGCAGCGCCTCTTTCAAAATGCATTAGCCTCTTTCCCCCGAAAATGCCATTTGCTCTTCCCGTTCTCCTCACGCGAGCCTGCGTGCGTGTGAGCATGAAGCCTCATGCCTTCTGCCTGAAGGTTTCAGGGCCTGCCAAATGCATGCCAGTAAAGGTTTACCCCGGCTCGTTTCCTCCGAATGCCCCACCCCTTTGCCATCTGCATGTCTTCGAGAGCTATCAAAACAGAGGGTGACGCTGAAAGGTTGCCCCTGCTGAGAATTTCCACAACACTCTTCACAGCATCACGTGAAATTCCACCCGGAGTGTGGTGCTGTCAGAGGTGGTCTCCCCCAACACGGGCAGAGCCCAGGACAAGGGCACAGGTGGAGCCCGGTACATGTCGTGTCTGAACACCGAAGAGTCACAATCCAGGTCCACCCAGGGCCCGTAACCTGTTCCCCAAGACCCACCTTCTTGACCTGGAAGCTAAAGGAGCTGCACTGCCCCTCACTGGCCACTGTGAGCCTGAGTGGGGTAAGGACTGACCGGCATGGGGCAGGACAAACGTGGGGCCAGGAGCCAGGGCTCCTGGGGTGACTGGGCCCACCCAAACCCGAGCCAGGGCAAGCTCCCCAGGGAGCCGGGTGCACAAGGTCCCCTCTGCTGCCTATGCACTTCCCAAATGACACGGTCCAAGCAGAGGGGAAAGACAAGCATGGCCATCCGGGGAAGCTGGTCCAGGTGATCTGGAGCAGGCAACCTGGTGCAAAGCACCGACATTTTCTCTGCTTTCCCAGGCTGGGCCTCCTTTTGTCTCCTTACCACCCCCCCTGCCACACCTTGGCTTCCAGCACCACACCCTCTGGCCTGGGAGCCCCATCCAGCTCTTACCCATAATGTCCATCTGCTCAAGTGGGTACCAAGCAATGAACATGCTTTCTTGCAAAACCAACCAACCAAAGAAAGTCTTTATATTAGTGGTTCCAACCAGCAGGGGTCCTAGGCAGGGGACCCTCTTGCCCAGGTCTAAGGAGAGATGATAGCAGAGAGACCGGATTGGCTGTAGGCCTGGCAAAGCGTGCTGGCCAGTTAAAGTGGGCATTGGTTGGTGGTGCCTCTTTGGTGACAGTTCTTTGATTTTCCATTGAGAATGGACTGCTTTCTCCATGGTGAATAGCCCTGGTGCCACAGTCCGCCCTGGCCTGGAGGGGAGCCGCTCGGAGCTCAGGTCTGGCCATTGGAAAACCAGGGCAGAAGACGGCCGGGGATGCTGCGCCTGGCAGCAGCACCCTGGACAGACGCCCCTGGGTGCCCACCTATTCCTGTTTCCTGGCTCCTCGCCAGTCCCACGGCTTCTGCTCTCCCCAAAGCCTGTTTATCTTCTCCTGCCCACCCTGTGAGCTACTCACGTAGACTTCCAATAAATTCCATTCTATTAAGTTAGCCAGAATTGGTTCCCATCACTTGCTTCCAAACAGCCCTAACAGATACATTAATCATGCAGCCTTCATGGTACGCAGGAGAGTGCTGGACTTCATTTACTCCAACCTAGGAGCACAGAATCGAATTTGAAAGAATATTAGTTTTCCTTTGTCACTTGCCTGCTAAAGACCAACCAATGGATGGAGTCCTCTCTCCGTCCTCCCCAAGCCCCAGTGAATGTAAGGTGACACATTCCCAGGTTCCAGAAATGAGAGGGACAACATCCTGAGAGGGTAGGGGAGGCATTACTCAGCCTACCACAGGTGTGCGAACACCTGGACATTTTGGGGGCTCTACAAAGGGGAGTTGCTTTTCTAGTGGAGAAGGATTTGGTAAAAACTGGATCTTGAGGTCAAGGAGAAGGTGGATCTCGAGTCACTAAGCAAAGTGTATGAACTACAAATTGGGATTGGGGAGGGTGAAGGAAGCAGTAGGAAGCAGGCTGGCTTGACCAGGACAGAAAGACTGCACAGCGGAGGGTGACTGGGACTCTGTGAAAAGACAGTAGACTCGGGAGCCATTTTTGCCCAGGAAGTTAGGAGTTTGCATTCTCTTGCAGAGCCCAGTCCAGGGCCCACCTGGAGGCTGATTTCCCATTGTAAACAATAATGTTCCCCTCCCTCTGTCCTGCGGACGTTCCAAGAAGAAGCTCTGGGCTCTCTGTGTTCTGGCACCTCACTCCTGGCCAATGGTTTCCACGTCTACCTGCCGGGAAGCCGCAGTGTGGCTTCGGGTTTGGGTAGCCCCGAATGGATTAGGTTCACAGGGAGCTGCCAGCTAAACCCCCTCTCTTCAGACTCAGTGGAGGCAGAGGGCCTTCCTCTATGGATGCCTGAGAAACCTCCACTGGCCACCGAACACACCTCAGAGGCTTTCAAGACCGCTGTCACCTCCCGCCTCAGAGCACGATCTCTCCCTTTGGCAGTCAGGGCTCTCCAGAACCTTCCCTGACTCACCAGGTACACACGTGTGCCTGAGATCCCGGGCCCTCAACACACGTCCTGAACACACACATCTTTGTGAGAGGCAGGCTGCGGTCCCTTCCAAACCACATGCCAGTGCCTGTCCCTGTAACAACGACACCAATTGCCACTTACACTCATTGAAGACTCACTATGTGCCAGTCGATGTTCTAAGCATTTCGCACATATTGTCTCATTGAACCCTTGCTATGAGCCTGTGAAATGGGTCCTAGTTTATCCCCATGTAAGAGATGAGAAAACAGAGGCACCTACAAATTCAGTGACTCATCCTAGTCGCACAGTCAGTGTTGAAACAGTGGTTCTCACCCAGTAAAGACCACAGGCACCTGGTGGATAGAGGCCCGGGGCGCTGCTAACCACCCTACAATGTAAGGGCTGGCCCCGCAGCAGAGAATTATCTGGCCCAAACGTCGATAGTGCTGAGGCCGAAAAACCCTGCACTAGAACCAGGAGGTTGCACACCCAGCAACCTTCTTGCACATGCTTTTATTATATCGATAGCTCACTATATTGTAGTAAAATAATTTGTCTCTTTCACTAGCTCCTGAGTTTTTCAAGGGCAGGGACCACTTCTTATAAACATTCATATTTCTCACGCATGACCTATAACTCAATACATGTTTGCAAAATAAATGAACCGACCAACGAGCAAATGAATGAATAATTCCTGGAATGGAATCTTCTCCTTCCCTGAAGGTTCCTTCTCTTTTCTCTCATTGGCCCTTATCATCTTCTGCCTTAATTTATCATCATTTGTACACTTGTCTCATCTCCACTAGTACGACAGAATGTTCCAGAAGGCAAAAAATGAGCCACCCTCACCCTTGTGGCCTCAGTAGCTTCAGCACTGCACGCACAAGAGAGCTTCCGTAAGTATTTACGGAGGCATAACATTCTCCATTTCTTCCCCTCCTGCCCATTTCCTACCTCCATCCTCTTCTCCATTTCCTACCTCCATCCTCTTCTCCTCTTGCCTTCCTCTATGTGCTCAGCCTCCTGGGAATTCCAAAGTGGCCGACAGTGCAGGGAGGTGCGGCCATCTCATCATCGTAGATGCGTGCTAAGAACCCAAGATACTTTTTCAGGGGCCCATAAAGATATTTATATGTTTTTATCAGAAGAAAAATAAGCCCTGGCTGGTGTAGCTCAGTGGATTGAGTGTGGGCCTGCGAACCAAAGGGTCGCCAGTTTGATTCCCAGTCGGAGCACGTGCCTGGGTTGCAGGCCAGGTCCCCAGTGGGGGCCATGTGAGAGGCAACCACACATTGATGTTTCTCTCCCTCTCTTTCCAAAAATAAATAAAATAAAATCTTTTTTAAAAAGAGAAGAAAAATAAATAATGCACATAAAATAATGAAATTAGCCTGGCTTATATTCATCTTTACAGCAAGACTGATATAAAATATAACTTATTGTCTTGTCTTTTTTATGGGGGATGAAGCCCATGGTGGCGAACGTGCCCAGAGAGCCCAGGAAAGCCACGGGCTCCCTCACTGCTGAGCAGAAGAAAATGTTTGGACCTGGGGCGCCGACCGCAGAAATTATCGGTTGCTGAGTAACAAAGTGCCACCAACAGAGCCGCCCATCTACCATCTTGTTTCTGCGGGTCACAGGTCCAGGCACGGTTTGGCACGGTGCTCCGCGTCGGGGTCTCACCGGGCCGCAGTCAAGGTGTCAGCTGGGCCGTGCTCTCGTCGGAAGAGTCCCCAAGGGGAGTCCACACCCGCGCTCCCTCGGGTTGTTGGCGAACCCCATTCCTGTGGTTCTAGGACCGTGTTCCTTGACCCATGGGCTGCCACCACATGGCCGCTTGCTTCTCTGAGGTCAGTGGCAGAGGAAGACAGACTCTCAGGTGATGTCATATAACCACAGGAGTGACAGCCCTTCACCTTTGCCATGTCGCCTTTGCTGGGTTCTGTTGGTTGGAAACAAGTCACAGGTCCTGCCCACATCCAGGGGACGGGGGTACAAAGTGCAAGGACTCCAGAACGTGGGGACCACGAGGGTCACCTTAAGCTCTGTCTGCCATGCCAACTTCACGGGCATTCCACAGGCAGCAGGGAAACAAAGGCCGCTGGCCTGCAGGTGGGCATGGAGCGTTTTGCCGCCGGCCCCACTCTCTGGATGTCTGGGCTCCCCATTGGAATACACACGAATTGCTCCCTTGCTTCATCCAGGTCTCTGTCCACATGTCACTTCTTCAGAGAGGAGGTATCCCCTGACGTCTTCCACCCACCTTTGCTCTGCGCCTCTGGCTGAGATGGTCAGAAATGATGAAACAGGTCTCTGCTCTCCATTCAGCCCAGCTGCCCGGACCGCTGGAGGAGGGCCAGGGCAGGTGACCCCACAGGGCACACCGTACCAGCACTACCTCCTCCTCGAGAGTGTTCTCTTCTGCTCCACCCCTCGGCACCCTCCCCTTCCTTTCAGCAAAGAGCTTGCTAGCATAACAGATGATCTCAACTGTCCTCTCCCGTAGGACTGCCTCTGTGGCTTGGTGTGGCGGCAGCCACCACCAGGCCACACGAATGCAGAGGAACAAATGTTCTCTTAATGATTGTCATGATCACCTTTTTAAGTATATTTTATTGATCATGCTATTGTAGTTTTCCCAATTTTTCCCCTTTTATTCCCCCTCCCACCCGCATTCCCCCCTTAGTTCATGTTCATGGGTTGTACATGTAAGTTCTTTGACATCTCTGTTTCCTATACTATTCTTAACCTCTCCCCATCTATTTTATGCCTACCAATTATGCTTTTTATTCCCTGTACTTTTTCCCCCATTCTTCCCTTCCCCTTCCCCCTTGAAAACCCTCCATGTGATGTCCATTACTATGATTCTGTTCCTGTTCTAGTCGTTTGCTTAGTTTTTGCTTTTGTTGTTGTTGTTGCTTTTTTGTTTTAGGTTCAGTTGTTGATAGTTGTGAGTTTGTTTTCATTTTACTGTTCATAGTTTTTGATCTTCTTCAATTTCTTAGGTAAGTCCCTTTAACATTTTATATAAGGGCTTGGTGATGATGAACTCCTTTAACCTGACCTTATCTGGGAAGCACTTTATCTGCCCTTCCATTCTAAATGAGAGCTTTGCTGGATAGAGTCATCTTGGATGTAGGTCCTTGCCTTTCATGACATCAAATACTTCTTTCCAGCCCCTTCTTGCCCACAAGATTTCTTTTGAGAAATCAGCTGATACTCTGATGGGAACTCCTTTGTAGGTAACTGTCTCCTTTTTTCTTGCTTCTTTTAGGATTCTCTCTTTATATTTAATCTTGGGTAACTTAACGATGTTGTGCCTTGGTGTGTTCCTCTTTGGGTCCAACTTCTTTGGGACTCTGGGCTTCCTGGACTTCCTGGATGTCTATTTCCTTTGCCAGATTGGGGAAGTTCTCCTTCATTATGTTTTCAAGTAAGCTTTCCATTATCACTCTTCCTCTTCTCCTCTGGCACCCCTGTGATTCGGATGTTGGAATGTTTAAAGTTCTCCAGGAGGTTCCTAAGTATCTCCCCTTTTTTTTTTTGAATTCTTGTTTCTTCATTCTGTTCTGGTTGAGTGTTTATTTCTTCCTTTTGTTCCAAATCATTGATTTGAGTCCCAGTTTCCTTCCTGTCACTGTTGGTTCCCTGAACATTTTGCTTTATTTCATTTTGGGTAGCCTTCATTTGTTCCTCATTTTGTGACCAAACTCAATCAGCTGTGAGCAGCCTGACTACCAGGGTTTTGAACTCTCCATCAGACATGTTGTCTATCTCCTCATCGCTTAGCTCTCTTTCTGAAGCTTTGCTCTGTTCTTTCATTTGGGCCATGTTTCTTTGTAAGGGGGCGAGGCCTTAGGTATTTACCTGGGCAGGGCAACCCTCCACGCTGCGCTGCAGCGCTGCCTGTTGGGGAGGGGCGGAGAAGGAACTGCGCAGCCCACCTGCTCGTCTTTAGCGCACTTTCCAATGGACTCTCGAGTGAGACTGGGAGTTTCTCCCAACTCGGCAACCCCCACCATAGTCCACAGTCAGCTCTGAGTCTCAGTTTCCCGTTCAGCCAGCCATGCCCACATGGGCTGCTGCCTTGCCACGGGTTCTCTCCATCCGCCTATCTGCCCTGTCTTCCTCCTACCAGTCTGGTTGGTCTGGTTGACTGTTTCTTTAATTCCTTGGTTGTCGGAGTTCCATGCAGTTTGATTTTCTGACACTTCTGGTTATTTATTGTTTTTAGATTGGTTGTTATCCTCCTTTTGGTTTTCGAAGGAGCGAAGAAGCAAAGGGTTTCTACCTACACCTCCATCTTGGCCAGAACTTCATTATCACTTTTTTTTTGACACAATTCTGAAAAACGGATGAGGTCAGCTGACAGAAAGGGCTCAGAAAGGTAACTGTCTCTGCACAAAGCAGGGTATACAGACATGCGGATACTTATCGCAGGCATTTTTGTAAAACCCTCTCTCTGGCTGGCCCCTGGGAGTGGCACATATGAGGCATAAGCAACGGGCCAGCATTGTTATCAGGGACACCTGGAGACTGGGGTTCTGTATTCAAGGTACTTCCACTGCAGCAGGGGAGAGAACAGGTCCCTGACACCCAAACCACAGGGCTAAACAGCCCATAAAGTGACCACTGTTGCACCCAGAGTGTGTGGTTAGCCTCTGTGCTGTACGAGGGGGGACCCAAAACAAACCAGAATTGTCTTCTGGAGGGCAGGCCCCTTGTAGTACTGGCTTCCTTCACTAGGTGAGTGTTCCAGGAACCCATCTGCACCGGTGCACCAGCTGGCGTTGTTGTGAGAGGCCGCATTTGGCTTCAGTGAATTTTTTTTAAGACTCTTTCAACGCACTTGTCCATTTCATGGTGGGTGATTTACGAGCCCACACCATCCTGAGTGTTCAGCAGTTTTTGACAAAAAACAGCGTGACCCACCCTGCCTCACCCTTCCTGTTCACCTGATCTCACCCCAAGCGACCTGTTGTTTCCCCAGATGAAAAAAGTCCTCAAAGGGAAATGTGTTGCCGATGTGGAAGAAATGAAACAAAAAATGGCAGAAGCACTAAAAGGCATCCAAATCAATGACTGGATGAAGAGTGTCAAAAACACTCTTTTGAGCAGCGGAAACAGCTTGATAGGTGTATTGCATCAAATGCAGAGTGCTTTGCAGGTGACTGAAGTTTAAACATGTAAGAATAAATACACAATTTTTTACAAATAGAGTCCATTCGGGGGTGGGGGGCTCTCCCTCGAACTAGCGGCTGTCCACATGTAGACTAGCGGACGGAGGCTGTGTAGAGCTCCTGTACCCGGTACGCACTTAATAAATACTGGTTATTGTTAGACGCCTCACCTTCCTGTTGAAGAGAAACAGAATTCAATATGCCATAGTGCATGGTGCAAACATGCCACCTCCCCGTGAATTTTCTCTTGTGCTCATTTACCTCTGATGGCAGCACGGAGGGGTGCACAGAAAACAGCAGCAACAACGAACAGACAGAGACCCTCCCCCTGACCACGCTCAGGCTCCTCCCCCCATGGACTCATCCTCGGACCCTGTCCTTGGCCAGCCCAGCCCGACCTAGCAAGCATCCTGCTAGGTCAACTGAGCAAGAATCCCACCACCTTTGGTATCTGATCGGGTCCCCCACCCATTACCTTTGTATCTAAGCCCTATGCCTGCCTTTAGCAAGCATCCTGTTAGGCCCATTTAGTGAGAATCCCCTTACCCTCGGTGTCTCCTTAGTGATTTTCTACCCGCTGACCCCCTTGCTTTGCACCTGGCTGTAGATCCCCAGCTGCATGCATATGTACATGTGTATGTGTGTGTGCGCGCAACGTTGAGCTCAGTCTCATTGAAGCCTCTCTTCCCTGTGGCAATGCTATTGAATAAAACCTGTCTTTGCCACGTTCAACTGTATCTAGCTCCATTTCCCTTTAATAAAACAATGTAAATTAAAAAAACCTTTTGAAATCATTGCAACAAAGTGATGCCCGTTTGTTGGAACACCATGCTATAGCTTTTCCAGACAGCGTTCTTGCTCTCCTGCTTCGTTCTGAGGACGGGGAGGCGGGTCTGGGACGTGAGGTTGAAGGGAGGCTCGCCGAGGGCCCCTCTGCACCATCACATGGGCAGGCCTGCCCACACAGCTGTCCGGAACCTCAGAGGGGCGAGGGGAAGGAGGAGGCTGAGCTGAGTCTGGGGGACCTAACTCAGTTTGAGGGCTGGCCTTTACCTCAGATTATAGTGCACACACACAAACACAGACAGCCCCCCTTTCCTTTGCTTCTGCCTGGTTAACTCCTCAGTCAAGGCAGGGCCACCTCCTCCAGGATGCCATCCCTAATATCCTTGTCCAGGTCAATTGTCCCTACCACTTCAGGCCCTCTGGATGGCTTGGTCACTGCTGCAGCTGGACTCTTGCCCCCTGATTCTTTTTTTTTTTAAGATTTTTTAAAAAATTTATTTATTTTTAGAGAGAGGAGAAGGGAGGGAGAAAGAGAGGGAGAAACAGCAATGTATGGTTGCCTCTCACATGGCCTTCACTGGGGACCTGGCCTGCAACCCAGGCATGTGCCCCAACTGGGAATCGAACCGGGACCCTTTGGTTCCCAGCCCGCGCTCAATCCACTGAGCTACACCAGCCGGGCTTATCCCCTGATTCTTTATCAACGCCTGCACTCCCATCTATTATCAGTCACGTGAGATCCCCCAGGGCAGAGGCGCTGCCAGTTTTCCCTCCACAGTACCCCCTGGTACGAGGCAGAGCTCCTTACACACCAAAAGCCTCAGGAAAGCTGAGTTGAGCTAGAGAAGGAGGGACAGAAGGAAGGAAAGGAGGAAGGGAAGGGAGGGATGGCATGGAGTGTGGCTACTGAGGCTGAAGAAGATAGCAGAGGTACCCCTGGGAATTGCGGATGACTCAGTGCTCCTTGCTTGCTGCGAGGATGGAGCTTTTCCCAATAGGCAATGATATTCACTGATATGTTTTTAAACAGGAAGTGGGAGGTGATGTGGTCAAATATTTATTTTAGGGAATCAATCAGTTCGGCTGTTCAGAGGAGGATGCGGTCAAACAGTCCAGGCAGGAAAGTATGGAGGCCCACGTTAGGACAGGGATGGTAGACATGGAGAGGAGGAGACGGATTTAAGAAATGCTGAGACACATTTGGCCAGAATTATTGATTGGAGACTGATGAGAACAGTTAGCCAGCATTCACCAAACATTTCCTCTATGCCAAGCATTATGTTAGAGGATTTACAAGTGCTATTTAACCTTCAAAGACCCAAGACAAGCACTCTCCCATCTTGTGGTGGAGAAAAATGAAAAAGAAAGAAGCAGCTTGTGCAAATCACACAGCGAGAGACTGACGCAGCTGGTTCCAGGTCTATACTGTTAGCCGCCGGATCAAAGGGAGCCCCAGGTGACAGAGTCACACAGGACGGGAGTTCTGTGTCCCTCCACGGAGCTCGCAGTCCAGTGTTTTTAAACCTTTTCTATATAAGCAGCAGAAATGCTGTTTAAAAAAAAAAACACAGTCTAAATTTCAGGCTTGGACAAAGGGGTAGGCAGCGGTGCCAGCCATTAAAGACAAGAGGGGCTGCTTGCACGGAGTAGGGCTGGAAGGAGACAGGTTCCACCTGAAGTGCTGTGCTTGAGCAACTGTGGGGACACCCAGGAGGACGTCCAAGTCAGAGGTCAAAAAGAGCCGAGAGAGATGTTTGGGAATAAAACTGGGAACGAAAGCTGAGAGTTAGATAAATGACCAGGATCAGCGGTTCTCGAGGTGTGCTTCTCAGAGCTTGGGGTCCTGTGGAGGTGCTTCAGGAGCCAGCAACGGGGCAGAGGAGGGGTCTTTATGTTTCCCGCCGTAACTTCCACCAGGGCAGCATTCCAGGGCTCAATGTACAATTCCATCGGTGCTGCTTCTAAACATGAGTTTAAGATGAATGAATGGATGACACACGGATGGACAGGCTGTCAACGGCACAAATAAAACAGACACACTGGGCAGAGAGGGCTTTGGTGCAAAAACATCATACCAGCATCCTGGGCAACCCAGTCCCGAGCCAGGTACATCCCAAAAGATCACAGGACTTTTTCAGATCATCTCTCTCTAATAGGGAAGAATTTTCTGGCCAAATGGCTGCCTTGCTTCATGCTTGCTCAGGAATTAACCGGGCAGTTTGGAGGCTGCCAACAACCAAACACAGGGCCGATGGCCAGGTGACCCTGAGACGAGCAGGGGCCGAGCCCCTGGGCCCTGAGCACGCGCTTGTCCTGGGACACTCAGTGGCTGGAAGTGAGGAAAAGGGGCATGACCAGTCCTGGACACTGGCCGTGTATGTCTTGGTAAATAAACCCCCGCCATCCCCTGCAACAACAGTGCAGGGAGACCGTCTGTGGGCCCACTCGCGGGGTCTGGCCCACACAGCTGTCTTCCATCAGCTCTGCAAGCAAAGTTTCGAGCAGGAGGAAAAGTGATTTCTGCTTCATGTCACGAGCCAGCAAACAAGAGGTGGTGCTGGAATTTATTTGGATCTCACGTATACACCCTCAGGCTTCTTTCCTCCTCCTTTTTTATTTTTAACTTTCTGGATTTAAAAAAATATTAGTAATAAGCAAGAATATAGATGTGCCTATTTCTGCCCAACTTTTCAACGACAGACATGGATCCGAAACCACAAGGGCACCATTCCCTGTATATACTTTGGATGTATTTTCCCCATTTTTTTGGCTCCAGGAATGTTTGTTCTGGCTGCGTCTGAGATGGGGAATTTTAAATTAATTTTTCATTTGATGAGAAAGAGTGTGTGTCATATTGAAAATGGTTCTCGGGGAAGCTGCAACAGATGCTATCACTGAACACTCATCATGATGGACCCACTGCCCATGGTTCCTATTAAATTTTTATCAAACTGCTGGTGATTTCCAACTAGGTAATTGAAACTAATTTTTTGGAGACTTTACATAAAAAGTGCTTCTCTAGAAATAGAAAAATGGGGGCAAATGGACCTTGTATATTCTCTGCACTGTGAGATAAAACGCCCCCCTTTCGATGGCGTGTCTTCCTGTCGTTCCCTGCGATTTCATACCACGCCCGTTTACGTGGAGGAAAGCAGTAGAAGTCTTAGTTCATCTGTACAACAGCAAACCTACTGCTCTCATCCCCATTTTACAGATGGAGAAGCTAAGGCTCAGTGATGAGCAACCGGCTTGTGGAAATGCACACTAGAAAGCAACAAAGTCTGGATGGAAGTTCTCTATCTTGACACACGTACACCCCACTGTGGGGGTGGGGGGCGCTTCCCAGGCATCACGCGTTAGACTGGAATCAGGGAACGTGGATGCTGAGCTGCTATTGGCTATCACTGGTAATAATAATTGTAGGCATTACCGAGTGTTTACTATGTGACAGGCATTTGCAAATATGTTATTTCACTTAATTCTTACAACCAGATTATAAGACTTAAGGCTATGAATCTTGCTTAATTAGTAAATGATAAAGCTTGGATTGAAACCCAGGTGACTGAATCCTTTCCACGTAAACACTCAACTGTTGAAGATATTTGCTGTTCCAGTTATTTATGGTAGTGTGACAAACTGCCCCAAGACTTAGTGGCTTGGAACATTCCTTTTATTTGCCTGATCCTGTGGATCAGGAGTTCAGGAAGAGTTCTGCTGGGTGGTTCACCTCTGATCAATGTGGTATTGGCTGAGGAGGCCGAGACTGGAAGATCCATCCAAGTTGGCTTTGTCATCTATAAACCACACCCTTGGTGGTCCTTGGCTTCTCTCCGTACACATGGTACCTCATCCTCCACCTCCTCTCTTAGCATGATGGTCTCGGGGTGGGTGGGTTTCCTACAGGGTGGCTGGATTTCCCTAGACTAGAGCATTCCATTCAAGCTACCAGGGCAGAAGCTGCAAGCCTTGTGACTTAGCCACAGAAATCTCATCACAGCACTTTTCTCACCTTCTATTGTCAAACAAGTCACTAAAGCTAGCCCAGATGCAGGGGCGGGGCTGGGGAGAATCACTTGTCCTGAGAGGAGTTGTCAAGAGTTTCCATGAAAGGCTTCATCTATCAACTGAGAGCATATTCGCCTACTTCAGGGGCTACACAGGAAATACAGGAAGAGGAGTCTCATTTACCAATTCTTAGTTCAGGGAGTATTATGGTTTATCCTGTGTCACTGATCAGTCAGAAATAATAATAACAATAATAATAATAATAGCAGCTGTCATTGGCTGAACCCTTACTGTATGCCAGTCCCTATTCTCAGCACTTTCAGACCTTAATTCACCTCCTTCTCCTCACAGCCTGTAGCAGGTTCTGTTTAGCAGGTGCAGTGTTTCAGGTGGGGAAGACGAGAAAGTTCCAGAGATGGTGGCAGTGGTGGTGATCACACACCAATGAAGATACACTAATGCCATTGACCTGTACGCTTAAAGATGATTCAAACAGTGACTGCTGTGTTATGTACACTTGTCAGGATAAAAAAAGGAGTTTTTAAGAAAGTCAATTACAGTCACTACTGTGAGAGACACTGGAGGCCAGTCAAGTGAGCGGGAGCACCACTTTCGCCCACTGCTAAAGTTTAGCAACGTGCAAACAAGTCATGAAGAGATGGTACTTTGTGACACGTTTGCTACTTAAGGAAAACTGAAATCCTAACATAGTGTACCACAAGACATGATCAGTCACATGTCAAATGATCCAAAGGAGTAGTGTAAAGAACTCTGCTTTAAATAGGAAGCTTCTACCTAAAACATGGCAGAATAAAGAAGTTGCTGTGCCTTCTCCTCTCACAAATCAACTAATGACAAAAAGGAAGAACAAAAATGAGAGACCCAGGGGCAGCGTGGGCGGAAACAGACGTTATCTGTATCACTGAGTCACAACGCAGAAAATTAGAAAGTAGACACAATGAGTGGCAGAAAGTTCAACGTCAGTCCTGGCAGAGAGACGCATCCGGGAAAGTGAGATGATGTACCCCGGGGAACCCGGCCAAAGTTCAGGAAGCTGAGGCACCAGGAACGGAGCGGACGGACCGTGGTGAGGGCTGAAAACAGGAAATGGGAGGAAATTCTGGATAAGGAGCTGTCAGGCTCCCGGTTTCCCTGCCTGCCCCCGATCCAGCATAGGGAAGTGAACAGCCTCCTCTACGCCTAGAAGAGGTGGGTTTATTTTCTGAAGAAACTGAACTAGAAGGGGTCTGGGACCGAGAGCATAACGCTTGGTAAAAGAGACAGTTTTGCTGAGTATACTTCCTGGAATGGAATTAAAAAGTAAGAAGATAAAAATAAGAAAGTTAGTTGTGGTGGTTGATATCTTTGTCCTTTGACCAATAACAAGGCCTAGCACAAAGAAGATATTTGTTAACACTCGTTAAATGAGTGAACTCTATATAAAGGACTTTGACAGAATGCAAAAAAAATAAGGAAAAACAAAGTTAAATGATCCATCTAGAAAGCTCTTCTAAGGTTTTCAGAAGGAGAGAACAGAGAAAACAGAGAGTAAATTAACAAAGAAAAAGTGCAAGAAAACTTGCCTGTACCAGACATGAGCCCTAGTTGAGTAAATGCAGGAAAATCCACACTAAGATCCATCACACCATGAAATTCCTGAACCACAGAGAAGATCCTAAAAACATCTAGAGAGTATTAAAATGTCACATACAAAGGACCAGGAATCAAGATGGCACAGAAATTCTCAACAATAACACCAGAAGCCAAAAAATAATTAAAGGATGCCTGAAAACAATTAAGAAGAAAAATCCAGAATTTCATACCCAGCCAAACTATCTATCAGAGTACAGTTAAAACAAAACCGTTTTAGACATGCAAGGTCACACACAAAGTTCCTTCTCACGCACTCCTACTTTCAGTAGGAAAGTACCGAAAAAGACATGCCATGAAAATGGGGACATCAGCTAAAAAAGTAGTAATAAAACAGATTAAGGGAACTCAGAATCCAGCAAAGAAGCAAGCAAAGGGAATTCTGGGATAACAGAGGAGAAATGTCAGGATGGGGTTGGTGCAACCAGCCACATGAGAAGCAGGAGCAGCAGGAGGCTCCAGGAGAGAGATCAAGGAGGACAAAAAATGAACTGATAGATTATCTGACAGGTTTGACTGAGAGAAAAGATGTATGGAGAGGCATTTTACAGAGCAAATATAGAAAGATCAGAAAAAGATTCAAAAAAGATCCAAGAAAAGGAAGAATGAAAATTTTATTAGTAGGTTGAGAAGAAAGAAAGAAAGTGTAATCATAGAAGTATAATCTTAACACACTTCCTGACCCAGCCATAAATGATATTTGCATACTAATAATATGGAAACAAGAATAATTACAATGAAATATGGAATTATACTGTTGGGAGCATAGGGAGAAAGAAGGAGGGACATAAGAAATCCAGAAATCCTCACCTAGGTGTAAAATAAAAACAGCAGACAGTGTCCAAAAGTGATCACTCAAGATATAACACTCTGATCTGGTTTAGACATACGGGGGGAAACGGTGAAGAAGCAGTGAAAAGAATACGGAGGTGGCTCCTCCTGGGGAGCAGGATGGGGGCGTGTGGAGGGAAGAGGGAACCAGGCACTGCTGCTTTTTGTTAGAAGCCTTTCGGCATTATTTGATGCTTAACTACACATAAGCTTTACTTTGTAATGACATGTATTTTAAAAATAAAAAATAGCTTCTCTCTATACTTTAAAAATGGAATTGGATTTTCATGTCAATTGCATTAACTCCCAATGCATCAGAAGAGGGTCTAAAGTGAACACGGACAGCAAGGCCCTTAGCAGCCGCGCCCAGGCTGTGAGCCTATGGAAGTCGCTGGAGGGAGACCCTCCACCCCACCCCACTGCCCCCTCCCCACTCCACTGCCCCCCTCCCCACCCCTGGCCACACTTACTGCGGCTTTGAAGCCTCCCAGACTGGGCTCCTGCCATCTGATTCAGCCTGGCCTCTCTCCCTTCCATGAGCTTTAATTTCCTGCTCCAGAGCCAACTTTTCAATCTACAAAGATCAGGTGTGAGTGCTATTTCTGGGAAGTCGCATTTGGTGAAAACGATTCAGGCAGGATCAGGTTTATTGCTCAAGCTAGGTAAACAGAAGTCTCTCCAGTTCAAATATCACTGGCAAAAAAAAAAAAAAATGCCCCCTCACTTTTCACCAAGTCCAGCTGACTGAATTTATTGCCCAAATAAGATTTCCCTAAAGTTTAGATAAAAATCTCCAGCCTACAAGTGATATGCCTGTCAGTAGCGTCCCCTGCAATTTGATGCTAAAATAGATTAGCAGTGCAAGCTTGTCTATCTACATTGATTGGATACAGGCGTACATGGCAATGTAGAAAAATCTAGATAATCCGCAGTTATCTGCACTCCTCTTCTCTGTGCAGAAGAGTGCTGGAGGGGTTACTCAGCATGCAGAATGCACTGATGTGAGGTTTGTTCTAAATCTCCAAGGATGCAACAATACAAGGCTGTTTACATTGATCATAGCCTGCATGAAAGTTAACATAAATCAATTAGCAAAACGTACACGTGGCAGCCATTGCGAAACCATACTGTGTAAATAATAGTCTGAAGTGCAAAACATGATGATAAAATCTATTAATCGTGCTCAGCCCAGCTGAGTTCCTCGGTGACCTTCAGCGGCAGAATGTTCAGCTGTCACTCAAAGGCCACTGCCAACTAATGTGGACAATTGTGAGTTGCTAGGTGCCAGGGTCATCTCAGAATTTAACCCAAGCCTCATCTATAATGACAATGACAATGTACATTTATACAGCACTTGACCATCTGCCAGCCTCTTCCAAACAGCTTATTAATTGACTTCGTCTTCCCTGGAAGTCTGGAGAGAGTACAAGAGGCAGGAAGGCATAGGGAGCACAGAAGGAGACAGAACCCATTTCACTGTGACTTTGCCATTTAGGGGCGAGTTCAGTGCCATCCAACAGGTGCTTGTACTCAAAGAGCAACTACTACTGCAATCCCCACTTTCACAGGTGGTAAAACTGAGTGGAAATATTGGGATTCGAACCCAAATCCATCGGTCTCGTCCCCAGTCCTGTGCTCTCCCTGCACTCTCCACAGCTGGCTCCACCAGCAGCTTCATCAGTCACAACCTGGCGCAGGTCTCTGGAGTCCCTGCCCCTCAGGACTCTTTTCAAGGGAGCTCAGGAAGGAAGGTGCTGGTGTCTAGACTTCACACTCAGCTCTCCAGTGTCCCGCCCCATGACCCAACTGCCATCCTTCACGGCACTCACGTTACCGGCAACAGGGAAAGGTGCAGCCTTCTGCTTAAACCTCGCCTCCTTTGCTCTCCCCCAGATGCCTTCTGCCAGGGTCATGGGTCCCAGGTGCCGTTCCTTACACACACGGGGTGCCCCTGCCTGGGTCCTTTGCCCTGGTAGCTCCCTTTGCCCTAACTATCCTCCTCCAGACACCCAAGTGGCTAAGTCCTTCACTCCTTCAACACATCGCTGGAGGGGTAACTTCCAAGTCATGTCTACTATTAAAAAATAATTCAAGGAGCCTGGTTAAAACGCAGTGAAGCAGGCTTTAATCAAGAGGGGCTATCATGGTGGGTATAGGGATGACTGCTGTGCAAACTTGCAGTAGGGGGGAGAGACTGTGCTCAGCCCCAAATGCAACAAGGAAAGGTGGGAATTTACAGGCAAAGAGCGGGGTGGCGGTCAGTGGGTGGGAAGTGACTAGGAGGAAACCTCAGGGGTAAGAGGGGATTTTGGCTAAAGTGACCTACCAAGATTCTTGCTCAAGGGAGGCAGGGTTGGGGGGAGATCAGACATCCCCTGGGGGATGGTGGAAGATGAGGAAGCCCATCAGATATCAAGGATGGAGGACTCTGGCTAAATTGACTTAGCAAGATTTTTTGCTAAAATAGGACAATGCAGAGACTAACATGGAAATCCAAAATTAGAGGCCTGGTTGAAAAAGAGCTCAGGGGAGCTTAGTTGGGTTGAGGAGAGAACCTTTGCCGACACCCTCAGCCCTGTACTTAAAATCATGACTGAGCCTCCCCCTCCGGACCAGGGCTCCAGGCTCCCCTGTCCCTCCCTTCCTGCCTCCGTCGTGCAGGGCAGGGTGCGCTACGCTCACCTCGCCGTGTGCCGCCTCCGCCACCACTGTGCGTTCCACAGAGGGCAGGGGTTCTGTCGCTTTTACTCACCGAGTGAATTAAACACCTAAAACAGAGCCTGGCCTCTAGTAGACATCTGACAAATATTGTTGGATGAGTAAACAAATGCATGGATGGATGATGGATGATGGATGGACAGATAGGCAAATGGATAGACAGAATTGCCCTGCTACTTCCTCCAAGGTCATACCATGGTGGGGCCTCCTGTGCAGGCTTCTCCCTACAGGTCATGAGGATGCTGATTTTTCAAGTCCCTCATGAAGCTGGTTCCCCAGGTACTTGGTCTCTCGCCCCAGAACCCAAAGCTCTTTGGGGGCACACACATATGCCAGGGTGCACACACCACAACACACACATACACAGCAGCACACGTGCACACCAGAGCACACACATACACACCAGGACTCACACACACATCAGGGTGCACACACACACCATAGCACACACTCATACAAACCAGCACACATACCATGACACACACACCACAGGGCACGCACACCACAACACACACTCATGCACACCAGGAAACACGCTGCTTCCCATCACACACAGGCTTATTAGAGAGCAGCCCGAACAAACTCACTGGTGCAGAAACACCGCTTCACTCAGCCAATGTCTGCTGAGCGTGGACACGCATGAAAATGCCAACGGCTGGGAGACTTAAGAGGCTTAATTGAACCTCATTTCTCCGTGATGTGGGTGGCTTGTTTCTGGCCAGCCTGCCACCATGCCAAAAGCACCGTGACAAGTTGTCAGCTGCCTCTGTGCTGCGGTTCTTAGAAGCAGTTGGAAGAAGGGAACGGCCACTTCTAAATCACAGGTTCTGTCTCGCTGCACGCGGAGCCCTGGCCACGGCTGCAGGAGCCATGCATACAGGACTCAGGGCTCTGAATTCGGTTCCCCGTCCTCTACCAGCCGACAGGGGAGTGAATACAGAACAAACAGCAAGGAAGCATAGCTTCGGACGCGAGTCAGTGTGGAGACACCTGCTCTGCATGGAAGCCTCGGGAACAGCGTCTCTCCACCAGCAGGTGCCGCCTTCGGCGGGCTTAGAGGATGAGGCAGGCCTAGTGAACGTGGGCGGAGGGATACGGTGGCCCATCGTGCAAACTGAAGCCCAGCAAGCAGCGAGGGGATAAACGAGTGCCCTGCGTCTTATCAAAGGACTACCGTTTGTCGTTAAAACCAGTCTGGTGGCACTGAAAGTACTGGCACCAGGACACATATAAGATGCATTCAGTGGAGAACGCGGATTATAAAATAATCCATATTCCGTGATCCTAATTTTGTTCAGAAAATGTGTCTATAGAAACCATAGGCTCCTAACCTATGAATGATGGAGTTATAGATTATTCAAATATCTACTGTATTCTAAATATTCTACAAGCACAGTGTTGTCAAAAAGAGGCCAGGCCAACATTCGACTCTGGGCTAATATGTGGAAAGAAACCTGTCCGAGCCCGGAACAGCGCCTTCAGCCAGCGCGTTCAGAACTTGCAGGCGCGAGCGCTCGCTGCACCGCACTGACTGAGCCTGGGGACCACAGCGTCTGACCTCTGGAGCGGAGGCGGTCCCTCCCAGTAAAGGTCTTGACCATTCCAGCTTCCTTCCTTCCGCCCAAAACTGCTTAAGTCCCCACATGCCTTTGACCTGAGGCTGCCCAAGTCGGGACTCAAACCCCTCTGTCTAGCTCACCTCCTTCCCCACCACGCCAAACTCCAGGTTGTCCGTCAGGCATGTCTGGTCCCCTCGCTAGGGATGCTCCTTCCTTTCAAGGTTTTCCTAGAAAACATCTTTTCTTGTGTCAAAACCCAGCCCAAATGACACCTCCTCCAGGAAGCCTTCCCAGATTCTCTGAATCACTTCCTAAGATCTGGGTATTTACCTCTAGCCAAAGTGGACTGCACACAGGCTTGAAGCCTGAGCCTGCTGAAGGATGCACCTGGTCATCGGTTTTCCTCCATCTCACCGCAACTACATTGGCGCCTGTTGCTCCCCATAAGATGTTTGCACCTGATGAGTGGGCAGACACATATTGAAAAACTCTACCTGTCGGGATATGGGGTAGAAAAGAGTCAAAAAGTCAACATGAGACTGGCAAAAGAAACTTCTCCTATCTGGCCGAATCCTTGCTTTGGGACAAGTGAGTCACCTCCAGCTGCAATTCCTGGGGGCCGTACGGAGGGCCTGAGAGGCTGGCCCCTGACCAGGGAGAACTCTGTGTTATTTCCTGCCTAGGAAAACATGGCCTGTGGGCGTTAAGGAAACCGCACATCCTCGAATGCCATCTATTGGCCGATGTTTGTCCATCTCAGCATAATCCCACTCGGCAGCCAGGGACGCCTGACACAGCAGCCCGTCACACTGCCGTGGACACTGCTGCCAGTCTGCCCCTCCCCACGAGACCAAGCCCTCTGCGGAGACCAGAACCAGAGTGTGGGCACACCTCCCGGCGTCCCTGTGGAACGACCAGAGGAAGGTGCGTGCTGGGGGTGACGGGGGATGCCGGCACATTCTTTCCGGCTTTGTCAAGGCTCAGCCTGGGGAGCACACGGGGAGAGACTTAAGACTGCTGCTCTCTGTCACCTAATGAGAGTTTTGTCACACCCCCTGGGCCTTGCTGACGGCACAGAGCCCCCCGCCCCCACCATCACTGCCTGCCAAGTAAGCACCATGGGGATGTCACCAAAAGGCCAACTCTGTCTTCAGTCCCTAATGCCTCTGACCAGTCCTTACAGGACGAAGAAAGGCCAGCACAGGAGCCGAGCCCCTTGATGACACAGAGCAGGCTGATAACCAAAGAATAATTGGACTGATGGTGCTCTGCGCTTTGATCAGACACTACAAGTGCCCAGGGGACCACGGACTCCCTCTCCTGGCTGTGTTTTGACTGTGCCAATGGTAAGGGGTAGCAGCGCTAGGTACATAATATAGGGCGGCAATATTCAACCTTCCCATCTCATGGCACGTGTAAACTAATTACTAAAATTCTGTAGCACACCAAAATATGTATTTTTGCCAACCTGACAAAAAAAATAGCTATAATTGTGATTCATTCACACTGGGCGGCTCTTGTGCTGGCTGTTGTCATTTTCTCATTTGACCGTCTAAGGGAAAGGAGGTCAGTGCCCCTGACTAAATATTCAGGTACTGCATGTTTTAAAAAAAAATTCTTGCAGCACTCTGGGTGAAAATTGCTGATCTGGGGGTGGGGTTAGGGGCGGGTGGGAGTGCCCTGAACCCCCTAGACCAACATGAATAGCCACTAGAATTTTAAAACCCAGCACATTTAATTCGGAGTATAAATGGCAAATGCCTTGTTCAGTAGAAAAACAAAGAACCAAATTGTGCATGACCCAGCTCGGGACCTTTGAATTATGCTGTTTGTTAAGTATACTCTGCATGCATATAATTAATCCAATCTGGCTCCACAAAGAAGAAGTTGCTTCCCTTAATGATGAAATATTAGAGTTAGCTAATTCAGTCCTTCGTGCACATTCTTCTGTAAGCAGCCAAGCTAGATGATGTCTCCTGGGGCTCTCAGAAACTTTGCAAAAGCACAGGAAAAAAATACATAAATAAAAGATTGGCTGAAAGGAAAGAACAGCCTCTCTACTGCATTCAAACCGGCTTGCGATCACACACAGCTATTTTTTTTTCTTTGGTAGTCTGAGTACCGGTCTCGCCTCGCCATTTTCTATGGTGCCCTGATACAGGCTGCTTGAAAAATGAAGGCAAAAAGAAGCACCCTTCCAGCCCAGAGAGGTCCTGCGCTCCCCTCCGACGGTCCCGCTCCTTGCCTGGACAGAGGTGTCAGTCTCAGACAAAGCGCCAGCTGGGGTCACGCAGGACTGCACGCTGCTTCCCAGGTGCACGTCCCTTCACAGACTCTGGGTCTCCCTTGCGTGTGTTTGAGGAGGGAAGTGGAGAGGAACGGTTTTGCTAGGAGAGGATTTTGATTTCAATTTCATCTGCTTTGCTTGACTGACATGGCCTTCTAGAAGTTTTGCAGTGTCTGCTGCGGTTGGGTACCAACCTAAGTGCCGGCAGGCTGGGGAGAGCTTGTGTGCTTTGAATTACCTTGCAGGGGCTCTCTGTGGCTTACACGAGAAAATCACAAGCTCTTCGGCAAGGCTTTTTACACGTCTGCCCCTACAGCCCTAGCCTGTGGCTAACTCCGTATTTGCACTCCCAGGAGAAGGCAAATACTCTAACTCAGTACATGGGAAGGAAGCCGGTCCTCAGCATCAAAAAAGCTGCTTTACCGTCTCCAGGACCTTCACGGTGGCCCCAGCCCAGGTGTGTGGCGTTCAGAGCCACCTGGTTTGGCTCTTGACCCCACTGGTCACCTTGCTGTCTACTTTTAATGCTACCTCTCAGGATGGAGACAAGACCAGTGGCCCACCTGTGCCATCCTTGCCCACCCCTGGTTTCACCCCCCTGGCTTTTCACTGGGCTCTGTCCTGTTTTATTGGGGCTGCCCCCCGCCGATATATCATTAGCAGCAATGGATTCTGAACAAGGAGACATCTTCTCTAAAGTTCTTCCATTCATTCAACAAATGTCTTTACATGCCAGGCACAGTGCTAGGCAGGGGGAGGCTCGGGGCAGAGGATCGGAGGTAAGAAAACACACAGCTCTCGGGGGGACTTCAAGTTGGCTGGGTACCCCAGGGTGCAGAAGGCACAGGAAGGAGACGAGACGGCTGAGAGTCAGGGCCGGGGGTCACAGCGCCCTGCTCCGAAGCCTCTCTGGCTCCAGTGCGAGCTGTTGGGAGGGTCCAGGGAGATGGTCCCCATAATGCACCTGACACTTTGCACATGCTTAATCAATATCAGGTCTCATCCTGATCAAGGTCATGGACATTTCCACTACCGTTTTAGGCAGGAGCCAGCACACGCAGTCGTCATGCACACACTGAGGGATGAGGGGAGGGGACGTCTGGAAGGCACAGAGGGCCCATGGAAGGGGCTGAGCCAGGATGGGATGGGGTGTGACTATAATGGAAATTCTGGACAATCACTGCGGTGGCTGCATGCAAAACACACAGGCAAGGGGCCAGACTGAGAGAGATGGACAAGTTCAGGAGGCCGCAGCAGTGACTTCAGCAAGAGGCGGGGGTCTGGGGATGGACAGAGGTGGGCGGATCCTACAGGCATGGGAGAGACAGATGGGGAGCCGGCTGCAGACACAGTGGTTAAGAGTACCGGGTTTGGGCTTGGACCCTGACCCTGCCTTTCCTGCTCTTTGTGACCTTGAGCAAGTAAGTTGACCCACCAGCCCCTCTGTATTCCTAGCTACAAATCAAGGAAAAAGGGGAATGTTACTGACCTCATAAGGTGGACATCACAGTTAGGTCTGTTAATGCATGTAATGCACCTAGAATGGGATCTAACGCTGAGAATGCACTGAACAAATGGCTTATTGTTCTAAGAAATAACGGGGTTTGGGGACCCAACAGACAGACCAGGAGGAATCAGTAGCGGTTCGATAGTCAGCAGCCACCAGACATAACATACACTTTCCCATGTTGGAAATGACCTCATTTGGGGGGGAAAGTTTGGCCCTGAGCTTCAGCGCTTCAGACAGATGCTATAGCTATGATGGCAGTTTTGTTAAATGAGAAAATCCAGTTCTTCTAGATTGTTCTCTCCAGCTCAGAGACTCCAGAATGCCACTCTGCACACAACACCCAGGAAGGCACGCCGCCCACCTGCCTCCTCATCCGACATTCAAAGCTGTCTGTCCTTGTGCCCTGGAGGCAGGGTTTCAAGAAACTTTCAGCAAGTCTTGAAATGAAAGTAGTGTTGAGGAATCAGACACAATGTCAAAGCTACAACACTGGGATGCGTTGCCATGACGACCCAATTCCATTATTTTCAAATATTATGGGAAAAGTCAAGCCATCGACGGAACTGCCTGTCACTCATGGGGGACAGCAGTGCACGTCCTGAAAGGAATCTTCTCATTCTCCGTGACCATCAGGCAAGGCCAGAGCAGCAGCTTCCCCCGTGCATTTCCAGACCAAAGAGAACCATTGTCCCGGTCTGGGTGGGACGAGGAATTGCGTCTCCTGCAGCATCCTCACCGAGCATCCTTCATCTGGCCACAGTGAGCCGCTCGGAAGGAATGAGCTCGTGATTACTCATGGCGAGGAAGAAAACAGAGATTATTTGTTCCGGGGGCCCTCCGATCAATGGTTTGGATGTACCTCTTCCTCTGCCTCCAAACCCAAACCTGCGAAATAGATGCCAGTTAATCACAACTCGATTATGAGTAAATAGCAGTCACGGCTCCAATGATGAGTGCTACAATGTGGCAGGCCAGGTGGCCGCAGAAGTCCTCCGACACCTTTGCAACCACCTCCCGATGTACCTTTAAGAAGGGATGAATTACATCTACCCTCAAGTCAGGAGGAACAGCGGGCACAAAATAGATTAGAAGTTTGCACAAAGACATAAAGAAATACGAGGCCTTAAAATAGATATTCATTAAATACCCACATGCGGCAATGTTCAGGTCAAGAGGCATAGTTGCTGGTTTAGAAGAGATTGTGAATTCAATTTTCCTGTGTACATAAAACAGGTAGCTCCCCTCATACTTGTAAAGCCCACAAAGTCATTGCTTTCTGCACCTTCCTCTTACATCTTGAGTAACTTGAGGTACCCTCGTTCGCTGCAACACTTCACCCTGGCAACAAACACCCGTCTGCCCTGGCTGGGAGAGAAGCCACTGCAGCTGAAGGGAAATGGGTGGATTGAGGCGTGTGTGCGTACTGTGCAGACTTTGTTGGGCTTTTTCCCTCTTTCACATCCCAAGGCAAACCTTCGGAAACTGCAGACAGGAACGAGCTATTACAGAGAGAATATTTGACTTTGAAAGATAAATGTATTTAATGAATGTAAAAAATCAAAAGGGCCTCTGCAAGTCAATAGCAGAAAATAGTAGATAAAATTATATTTCCCTTTAATTAAAAAAAAAAATCCCAATACTAAAGAAGAGGGTCTTGTCTCAGCTCTCACACAGGTGGGCTTTGGGCAAACTTTCCTTGCTCAACTCTTAATCCCCGGAGCCTGATACAGAGGCAGGCACGTGTGAGGACGTACTTGGTCAGTACCCGGCTAGCTGGCCGGCTGGACACCCGTGGAGGGGCGCCTAGATGGCGGACAGATCTGAGCCCCAGGATCCACCAGAATACCATGCATCACGCCCTAGGCTACCAATGAGAGGGTCTCCACACGCCCAACTCAGAAAGGGCAGCACTGGCGCCTTTGGAAACCTTCCTGCAGACCTTCCAACGTCTCCTGCCAGAACGAAGAAACAAGCTGTTGGTGGTGCCAGGGGCATGCGCCTCCGCGCGGTTTCCCAGACACCAGATTTTACCGCTCGTGAAGAGCTGTGCCCCAAAGCTTGCAGAAGGAGGCCAGGGCGTGCTAAAAGCCGTGCGGAGAGAGTTTGGGGCGAGAGGAGCTGCTCCGGGAAGATCAGCAAGGCAGCATCCGCGCCCCTGCAGGGAGGGGCAGATTTTAGGAACATAATCTCATTTGGAGGACCCGGTTTTCCCATGACCTCTACAGAGACAGAAAATAAAGAGCCAAAGCTGGCTCACTGGGGGCCAGGTGGACCCATGGGCATGTCCAGCTCTCCTCCATGATGCACCAAGCCCCAGAACCGCAGTTCCTAAGACTAGTACTGCAAAGTTGCGGGGGGTTGACCTCACCAGCCTTAGAAAATGGTTAGATGCTGAAAAATGTTTTTAAAAAAAGGTTGCAAAAAGGGAAATACGGAGATAGTCAACCCAATTCATCATACAGCAGCCACCGCTCGTCCTTCCAATATTTTGGCTACATATTTAAAAAATTTAAATGCTTATAATTATAAGTTAAGTATCTGACAAGACAGCTGACTGTAGACTTGTGAAAAGCAATTATTTTGACATTGATTACTTTCCACAGAGGAGCAGAGTATTGTAATTGCAGTTGGCTGGAAGCTATTGCAACCTTCTCTGATGTGCTCCCAATTTGGCTGCAGTTAATTAATGGATGTTGGGGGGTGGGGAGGGTGAAGCCAGCACACAGCTTAACATACAAATTAATTGACATGAAATAAATTAATACATTTCATTTAAATGCTGTTAATTTACCAAACAGGGAGAAACAGGCACAGGCTTCGGGGAACTACAGCATTAGCATCGGCTACAGGGATGTCACCCAGTTACCATGGCAACTGCCTCATTAGGTTTCCAGAGGACACCAGCCCATTGCATGGGGCTAAGGAGTAGTGGGCAGAGGATCCCAAACATCAAACAGGAAATCAGAAATATCAACTAGAACCAAGCAGTGCTTTGAAGATGGGATTCCTAGGAAGCTGTTTCTCTGCAGGCGACCTGGGCGCCAGCCTGCAGCCAAGGAAAGTCAGGTTTGAAACCCAGCACGCCGTCCTTTAGATAAGGTACTTGCCCTGGGAGAAGCAGGTGCACCGCAGGATGTCCAGACGGTTTTCATATGCCCCATCTTTCCAGAAGCCTCCCGTTCACCACCCATGCTGTTCGTTCTTCCAGGGATGCTCTCGCCTCACTCTCTCCACCGGCCCCTCCCACGATGCCTGTTTCAAGTCTCAGCTCCGAGGTCACTTCCCCCAGATGTGCCATTCCCCCGTGAGCCCCACCGACCCTACCATGTCCTGTTAGAGCAACAGTCACTATGCAGTGTCATTGTGAACCCCCTCCCCTGCTCACCCCACTCCCCACAGTGAGCGACCCGAGGGCAGGGCTCCGAGGGTCACTCTCCAAGTGCAGTTTTTGGACTGGGGGCACTGGCATCTCCAGGAGCTTGTTAAAAATGCATGCTCCCAGGCCCCACCTCAGACCTACTGCATTTTAGCAAGATCCCCAGGACAGTCTCATACGCATTGAAGACTAAACGCTGCTACACACCACTGCTTCCCCAGAGTGTGGCAAGTGGTGGGCCGTCAACAAATATTTTAAAATCAAGCCTTCCTTTTATACTTAAGCTTCTGGCAGCTGGAGCGTCTCTGATTAATGCAGTGAGACAGGCTGGTTCCCCGGCATGGTGCTGAGCCGGAGTGTGGAGCGCCCCCTACAGGGGCTTAAATCCTTGCTCTGCCACTCTACGCACTTGGGGAAATTGCTTAACTGCTCTGTGCCTCGATTTTGTCATCTGTGAAATTGGGGTGATAGTTTGCCCATTTGACAGGTATTTACTTGAGCATCTGCTGTGTATCATTCACTGTTCCGTGCCCTTGGGAATCCACAGTGACCAAAACCCAAAAGCCTCCCTCCTCCTATGGAGCGATTAAAAGAAAAGATGCCCATAAAACACTTCGCCCAGGACGCAGGGAAGACTGTATGCCCCACCACTCTTACTCTCTAAAGCTCTCTGCACACTCTCCTCCTGCACATGAAGGCGCTTGCTCTCCTTCCCCAGAGAGAATGTCACAGTCCTGACCGTGGGCCCTCTCACTGGCAGACGGGGAGGGGGCTCTCAGCAGGTGGACACAAGTGAGCAGGGAGCCCATACCTCCCGCAGTTCAGCTCCATACTCTTTGTCCTCGGGGGAAGAGTCTACAGCCAGAGTGGTTATTTTTTGTTTCCTTTTCCTTCGGAACGATGAGTAACTGTAATGCAGATGGCCCACTGGAGAGGCGAGAAGGAGCCAAAGTTTAGAAGAATCTAAAGCCATTCAATGTGGTAGCCACGGGCCATATGGGCTATTTAAATTTAACATGATTTAAATTAAATTTAAAATGCGGTTCCTCCGTGGCAGGAGCCACATTTCAAAGTGCTCAGTGGCCGCACTGGGCAAGCAGCCACCACACTGGGCAGAAGAGACACAGGCGTTCCCGTGACTGCAGGAAGCTTCACGGGGTCGCGCTGGCCGACAGCCGAGTCTCTCTGACTTCGGTGTGTGCGTGAAGATCCTTAGACCTTGTCAACATGGAGATCCCAACTGCGCGGGTTTGCAGCAGAACTCTGCATTTCTGCTTCTAGGGGATACCAATACTGCTGGTCTACCAGGCACACTTTCAGCGGGAGGGTTGATTGTCATAATGGAGACACAGACCCGGAGAGAGAAACAGCTTCCAAACCTCACTAAGATAGGCCTGAGTAGAGTTTCATCACAGACCGTGGCTCGCCAGGCCCCCTCGCCCAGCGATGTTCTGCGGGGAAGTGAGGGAAGTGAGGCTCTTCGGAGGAGCAGTGAGCACCTAGTGATGCCTGTGGAGTGAGGTGCGCACTATTCACATTTTTGACCGCCCTGGGCTTTCCAAATGCAAGTCCTAGGAATGTCTCCCCACCACGTGCCAACTCACCAGTGGCCTGTTGTGTTGAGAATCCTGGAAGGAACCAAGGACAATTCAGTGGAAGGACAGAAAAGTTATCCCACATGATGTTAACCCTAAGACAAAGAAAATATGCTTTGATCTGACCTGATTTTCTCCTAGTACATCACCACCGAAAACCTCATTTGGGATATTTTCTAAGGCTGCCCCCTCCCTCTTTGGTCCTTGGGCTTCAATCCCAAGTGCCTATTACAATGAGCTGAAGACAGTATTAAAAGCGCTCATGCCTCATCGCTGCTCCCAGCAAATAGTTCACATGGGCATGGGCAGAGCCCAGGCCCTCTCCAGTTTAGTCCAATGCACAGACAGGGTCCCCCCCACCTTTGCATAGCTGGCTTCCTCATGCAAAGGTGCCGCTCTCTGTCCTGGGTCCAGCCCACACCCTGACCCCATGTTCTGCTGCCCCTGCACCGTCGGCCTGGGCGTGACTTGCTTTGAGCTCCCCACCTGCTCCAGGGCACCCCTCCAGCCTCACCTTCCCGGTCTGTGCCCTGACAGCTGGCGAAAGACACCCTCTCTCTGTCCCTGTGCCCTGCCTAGTGACCACATCACAGGGAGAGGGACTGAACATATCCCTTGGTTTTTCTAAATTAATGACACAACACCAGCTAGATGATTTTTTTAAAGACATCAGTCATCACTATCTTGACCACCACCAAGGAATTTGCTTTTAGTTTTGTTTCCCCTTAGTCCTTACGCAAAGAATTTTGGTATTTGGAAAGAGTTAACATTGGCAACACTTCCCATGACACTGTGTGGTTTTTCTGACCAACACTTTGATGTCTACCTACACAAACTTGCACTGAGGTGATCGATCATCATTTGCACCCGTGTCGTCGGGCATTGGGTCACCGCCAGTGTGTCACTGTCGATAACCAAGGCCATGGTGTGAGCCCTCCTGCTTCGAGCTCTCTCGGGGGCAGGGGCTTTAGGGGTTCCCCTGGGAGGCCCGGTGTATATTCTGCTTTGGCCAAGCCGCACTCTCTGCGTGTCCCCGACCACCTCTCTAACCAGGCAAGTCAGAGCGGAACTTCCTCCGATGCTTTTCAATGAGGATCTAGGCATTTGGGTGGGACAGTGCTTTGCTGCGTGCGACTTCCCTCCACACTGTAGGAAACGTGGCCTCTCTGTCCAGTTCGCTAGATGCCAGCCATGTTCCTTGGTTATTAGGACAACCCGAAGCCCCCAGTGGTCTGAGAAGCTGGGGTTGGGTGGCCTCTGCTGGTTGCCCATCAGTTTCTGTCTCAATTCCCCAGACTCTGGCTGCAGTCCCTGGAGGAACGCCTCCACACGAGGGGTTGCAGGTGTCAGCCGTGCATGTGGGGTCAGCCCCAGTCGCCACCCAGGCGGACGCCGGCAGCCCCACTCACCCACTGCCCCTCCTGGGGTTGAGTCTGGCTTCCAGCCACTCGATTCCACCACCTCGTGTTTATTGAAAAAACCCTTTTCTTTTTTTACCTTTCCGTAATTGTCCCTCCACTAACATCTCCCCTAGCATCTGCTCTTATGAAACCCACATGCAGGGTATTTCCCAGCCAATATCCACCCAAGAGACATGGTACAGCCTGTGTATGGGTGAAGGGCACAAACTCAGAAGCAGAGCACTGGTTGGAATCCTGCCTGTGTCATTTTCTAGCAAGTTGGTCCAGGCCAGGTTTGGGGCCGGGGGGTTGGTCTCTGGGGCCCAGAGAGGTGCATTCCCTCATCTGCTCAAAGGCACAAAAATACTTCACAGTGGAAACGGGATTTAAGCCCAGGCCAATCACAAGCCAAAACTTTTTTTTTTAAATATCAGTATCTTTCCATCAAACTAGCCCACCTCACTTTCATTAAAATGTAGAAAGCTTCATTGTATCACACTGTCATTAAGTACTTAAGGCACCTGGAAGGAGAAAGTACAAGGCTGGAACTGGTACAAACCTGGGAGACGCAGAGAACAGTGCTGTGTTCACACAATCAATAAGGATTACTGAAGATCTTTGGTCTTCAGATCGAAACACAGTAATATAGAAATGCTACATCACACAACATAGAAAGCCCAAGTGTTGATTGTTCCTGCTTTAAATAAAAGAAAGAGGGCTAGAATGCACTCTGTTCTTTTTGAGACCTGTGGTATACACAGGTCAAAGGCTTCTGAATCACCAAGAGTGCTATCGTTCACTCCATCCTTGCAATTACTTCTCTTATAATTGCAGCCTTCGGGCTCCCATTTATACAGGCTTCCAGTGGATTTGCACAGGTGAAGCTATTGAAGAAGACTTTAAACCATTCAGATTAGACATAAACACCATAACTGCGTGTAATGAACTGGAGGAGAAAAGTCAATTTTTGTCATGTAGAAAGAAGAGGCTAGAGAGTAAGCATTTACACACGGATGCACGCACGCACACACACACGCACGCTCAATCGGAGGATCCCAGTCACTGTGCAGATCCCACCGACCCCCACTGTCACTCAACGGGATATAACACCAATTGTCACTCTCTAGTTGCCAGGTGCAGCATGGAAATTCTGGCTGACAGGGATGCTTATCCAACACATATCAGACGGACGCACTGCACCCGAGGGGTCTTTAGCCAAAACATGTCATGTTTCTCCACATCCCATTTCTTCTTAAAGAGTGTCGACCCCTGAACAAACCATTTCTGGTTTGCGCCTCATAGTTACAAACACTTTCTAAATTTCTATGTGGAATGCAGCCCTTGGAACGAGCTAGCCTCCCTAGAGAATGCCAAGTGTCTTGTACTCCAGAGCCTAACCCATGATAAGATGCCCACCACTGGGACACCTTGCCTAGGCCCGTATAACATGCTTGGTGCACCTAAAATTTTCCTTCCAGAATTTTAAAATAATGTTTGGGCACTGACCTCAGTACAGAGGTGGCTTGTTTTCCGATCTTGTGGGTTTAAGGTGGTGACGTGCACACTTTGGTCAGCGGCAGACCCCCTGAGGAGCTTGGAAGAAACACAAAGACCTCGGTCCTTTGCTCCTTCAGTGGGCCTGGCGTCTGTGAGCGTCGGCAACTGGGAAGGTGACCGGCACACCCACCCAAGCAGGAGAACTAAGACTGCAGATCACGGAACTGCCAAGCTCCTCAAACTGCCGTGTGCACACAAGCCACCAACACGGGTTCAAACGCGGGCAGAGCTCCAACTGGCCTGCGGCGGGTGCCAGGGTCGGTGTCTCCGCCGCTCCCAGGCGACCCGCGGTCCACGGAGCAGCAGGGCTCTAGGACAGCGGTTCTCAGATGGGGCGATTCTGTCCCCCAGGGGACACCAGGCAATGTTGGGAGACATGTGGGATTGTCACATCTGGGAGGAGGATGAGACTGGCATCTAGTGGGTAGAAGACAGGGATGCTGCCAAACACCCCACAATGCACAGGACACCCCCTCTCCCACCTAAACAAGAATCCGCCAGCCCCAAATATCAGTCAAGTTACGAAACCCTGTTTTAGGACACACACATGCTCGCGCACACATGCACACACACATGCACACACACACGGATGGTGAAACGCCTGGCTGAGAAATAGGCTTAGAGTGGCAATGTCACCACATTGCTACATTAGAAGGAACGGTGACGCTGACCTCCCTCTCTCACAGCTGCAGCCGCAGGAGGGTTCACGACCTACAGAAAATGGAAAGAAACCTGCGTGGGTGACCCCCAGGTTCTCAGCAGTCTGCCTGAAGGAAAAGCGACAACCGCCGCTGATCAGCAGTATTGTTACAAATGCCCTACTGTATTCGGAATTCCAGATCGCAGTCTCCATTTTTTTTTTTTTTTTTTTACTTTCTAGCCAGATATTGCAAAATCACACACCCCCACAGAGGAACACTCTCCTGGAGCGCAGACCTTGCACAGTCTCACTGACTCAGTTTACTAAAACTGCAGTCCAAGGAAGGGCAGGCGCACCGAGGCGAACCCTCTCCGGCACTGTCCTTGCAGACTGACTGCGCCTCCACTGTCCACCCGGCCTTCTGCATCCAGACGCCTTCACTTAATCACACAAAACAGTTTGCTGGTCACTGTGACACGTTTACTGTCACGGCAAGAACGATGCTACAAGGCTGGGCTCCCCGACCTTTGCACGCAGAAATGATGCTTCCTGTTCAGCCTGTCCAGGAGTGAAAACAGGCTCGGTCCTTCCGGTCTGGGGGCGGGGTCAAGTGAGGTGGGAGCAAGACACTGAGACATTTCAAGGAGCTCCTGCCCAGGCTGCCGAGTGTCCCAACGGGCAAGGGATGGGTGTCGGCAGCTTTGAGACACAAAGCAGAAAACGAGTTGTGCTAGAAAACTCTGGGAAACCCCTGCTGGTCAAGAAGAGTAGGGCAGCCTGACCCCCCACGGTGAGCCAGAGTGGAGACCGTGCCCCCCTTGTGCACTGGCCCGTTCAGGGGAAGGACTCTGAGGGAGTGATCTCCACTGCTGAGTGATGGGTGCGCTCTTGGCGTCGCCCGTGGGTTTTTGTGTTTGTTCATTTCTCACTTCTGCAAAGGGGGACAGCTTTCTTTCTCTACAGCCTCATTTCCTTGCCTCATCGTAACTCCCCTTTCTTCTGCACACAATAACGTGCATGAAGTAACCACAACTGAGTGGCACGCCTGTCTGGACAAAGGTGCCTTGGAGAGCTGGCACCGGGCGTCGCAAGCAACCACCGTCCTCTAGGGGGCAGCCATCCAGTCTCCGTCTCCCCAGCCCAGACTCATTCTGGTCAGTTTCCACACGCAGAGTTTCCTGCCACTGGAGTTACTTATCTGCTCATTCCCGCAGGCAGGCTGCGCCCACTGAGTCCCAGGCGCTGCACCTGGCCGCGGGCGGTGCCTGGAAAGTCGCAGCTGTTCCAGATAGAGGCAGCGACGGGGAAGCATCTGTCCTGCCTCCTCCGGATGCCCCTGGACAATAGGTCCGTCGAGCCAAGTGGCCAGCGGACAAACACATGGAAGTTCTGGAGAACATGCTAACTCAGCCAGAGTGGCTTCTCTCCTGTCTCTAGTCCACGTGACTCCATCCCTTCCCTACTCTTCATGGAGCACCTGCGATGTGCCAGCATCTTCTTGCCACGGTGAACAAACCAAAAACAAACCAACCTACACCCTGCCCTCATGGGGCTTACATCCTAGAGGGAGAGACCAATAAATAAATAGAAAACAACTATGAGTTAGCCAGTGACACATGCTCACTTAACTTCTCTGTGCCTCAGTTTCCTCATTTGCCAAACAGGGATAGTAATGTGATCACAGGGGTGTGGCCAGAATCTAACAAGTTAATCCATAGACAGCATTTCCCAGTGCCTGGGCACACATGTCCAGTGAATGTCCACCAGTACTCTTGTGATCAGTAGCCTGGCTGCTAACCAGCATTCAGGTGTCCAGAGCTCAGTAACAACATGTGGCTTCTGTGGAGTCCTCGCGAGGGTGCTTGGCACCCGTGTACCCAGGCCTGACGGCTCGGGGTGTAGATAAATCATGCTTTGTTTGCACTTGACAAGGGGGAGCAGAATACCAACGGTCTTCTCCCATGCGGGAAAGGCTCCCTCCACACAGCATGTAGTCACACTTTTTCTAATTGGGGGGGAAAGGATTAGGGCACAGTAGAGGACTTTAGTCAAAAGGGCTAGAACTGCAGTTAACCCAACAGAGCGCCTCGGAAGCACGGTGAGGTGTCAGGCTGCACAGGGATATTCTCTGTGGTCACGCGAGCCTGGCTACGCCTTAGCTTACCATGTACTTGGTAAAATGACTTAGACAAGTCACTTCCTCCCCAAGCCTGCAAAAACAAACTCATAGAACACAGAGTTTTATGGCAAGAACAAATGCACGTAACTGGAATACAGTAAGTGCTCAATTAATGTCGGTTGCCACCCCCCCACACACCCCCCTTTCCTAAGAAGGAGAAATCAGTTTCTGTATTGGCACTGCAAACCTGTACAAGGTACTCTCCGAATCCAGGCTTCAGTCGGATGATAAATGTTTACAAACACGCATTTGAGGCTATTGAGCCTTTTGTAGGGAAATAAGGATGAAAGTGAGGAGTAAAGACATAAAAAGCAGGTGGATGTGTGTTGAGGACGGCTTTTGCAATGGAAGACAGGAAGCGAGAGGAAAGGGACCCCGGCCTCCGCCTCCAATTGGCCAAACATCCCTGAGAGAAACTGGAGGGGACGTGATCTCTTTTTGCAAGCACACACCTGCTCCTGAGACAAGCAGGGAAGACACGTGTTCTACTTGCCTCCTGCCAGACTGACAGGAAATAGACCGGAATTGCCGCCAGCTCATCTCAAAAAGACTTTTTTTTTTTAAAGAAACTCTAAGAGACAAGCTTGATCAAGATAAGCTAGTTTCAAAACTCCGCCACAGCAGCCAAAGCATTTTTATTCATGAGAACTGCCACAGACTTCACCCAGAAAATAAAATCCCAAATGCACACACAAAAATCACTGCATTTATTTTTTAATGCAACAGGAGCGATGCAAGGAGAAACCAGTTTCCCTTTTCTTTATGGAGCTTCAAGGACGCTGTAGGTTTCTGTGACTTATGTAAAATCGGCACGCTCGGTGACATGTCAATGCTGAGCCACTAGTGGGGAATAAAGGCCATCAACACAAGGATGAGGATCTGGGAGAAGCAAAACCATGACAAAATCTGTTTTGGGACCAGAGGATGGGAGCCTGAGAGAGGAAATTTGGAAAATGCACCCCAAGGGTGCTTCTCTGAGATGCTCTAACAGTTCACAGCGGATCATGCACAGCCTCCTGAATGTGCCCCAAAGGTTTACCCTTGGGGAGTCAGTGTTAGGGAACCTCAGGCTGGGCCTCGGCTTCCTTGCCTGTGATATGTAACCTGAGGGGTTGGCCTGGGGTCACGTTTATGAACATGCCCTGTGAGCGGAGGATCCTGCGCTCCTGCGAACAGGCACTGGATCTCGCAACAGGGGGAGGCTTCCTTCCATCTTTCCTAGCACAGCCTGGACTGCGTGCGGGTGTTTAATAAATACAGCGACAGTTCATCTCGGAGCCCCAAACTGCCCTTTTTATTTAACACCAGGCTCTGGCAACGCTCCCTGCACCGGGAGGGGAGAGAGAGGAACGCGCCACCCCCGCGATGTGCGGGACTGAGATGCGCTCTAATTAGCCGGCCTGGGAACGCCGCCAACCTAGCAACGCAGCCGAGAACCGACCTGCTCTTAAAGAGACAGGGACTTCTGCGTTTCTGCGCAGGCAGCCTTCTCCTTCCGGGCCGCTGAGGATCGGGGAGGCTGGTCCCCTGGCGGAGCAGCCTAGAAAGGCCCTGCGCCCCAGGGTGGTGGAAAGACCGCAGGCCACTGGGCCCGGCCTGGGCTGCGCAGCCGCTGTGGGTCCCGCGTTTCCACTCTATGAGGCTCGTTTCCCTCCGCTGGAACTGCCCCCCCATGAATCCCACCTGCCTCCCAGGATGACTAAAACCACAGATGTAACCCACTTGGTCTCATTAAATAATTTAGGACAACAGGGAATCGCCAAAGAATTTTGAAAGCGATGGGCAGGCCCGATGGGGAAATGCAGGTCTCCTTCCCAGGGAGCTTTACAAAGCGCTTCCGCCAACTAACAGCGGCCCGCGGGGGCGTTCCTGGCCACTCTGCGGCTCGTCCTTCCAGCCAGGAGACGGCTAAGCCGACAGAAAAGTCTGGCAACTGGAAAATGTGTTTTTCTCTATGGGCACACACAGGTTGGCCAGCAGTAGGAAAATATAATTATCATAATACGTTTTCTCGAAGATTGGTTTTTATACCTCCAACTGTGCTAAAATGTGAATTTTGTCCAAATCAAGAAGTAACTTGAGAAGTGTAAAACAGGGAGAGAGATGATGGCAAAATCAATATTAACAAGAGTGAAATTGCAAGGCTAGAGGCAATAAAAACCTTTCTCAAGCTAAGGAAAGAGATCGCATCATAAAATTATAATAAATTACTGTAGTCTTATCACTTGGTGCATGGCCCGAATATTAGCCTCACTGAGGCTACGCTTCCTTTCGGCCAAAGAACGCGCGGCGGCCTCGGCTCCAGTGCAGATCGGACCCGGACGAGGGGAGTGTGTGAGCTCCTACGGGCGCTCGTTATTTCAAACGCGGCTCCCCTTCACCGCTCGGGCCTTTCCGCAAGACATCATCTTTATTCAGGTGCTGCGTCCTGCTATTTCCGAAAGGGCTATTTGTGGACATTGATATTTGAATTTCACATCATTTTCATGAGTGACAAAATATTATTTTTCTTTGGATTAGGTGCTCAACCATTTAAAAATATAAAAACCATTCTTAGCTTGCAGGCTAAGAGAAATGGGCAGTGAGCCGGATCTGAAGCACCGGCCAGAGTTTGCTGCCCCCTGCTGTCTTCTGACGTGGTCCCTGCTCTGGCCCTGGCAGATGCATCAAGAGCCAAGGGTCCGGGCATCGGTCCTCTCCTTCCTCACCCTGGGTCCTGGGGGGCTCGGTGTGCTCTCCCTTCACTGACCTGTGGGGGGGGGCTCTCTTGTCTGACTTAGAATAACGTCCCTCCTGCACTCTGGCTCAGACATCCTAGTGCAGAGGACTCGGGGTCTCTTAGAAGGACTCTGCTCCTGGCTGTCTCGGGTTGCTCAGGAAACCCCAGATCACACGGAACAAGTGCAGCAGCCATACTTACCACGTCACCAAGCCCTCCTCCGGTGGAAGAGGCTAGTGACTCATTTCAGTGCAGTGAAAAGGACAGAGACGGTAGGCTGGCAGGGTGGAGAGCTGTCACAAGACCGTGACACAGAATGGAAAAACCACAAAAAGTGAAAATGAGACACTTTTCCAAGCGGAGCACCCTGGAGCTGTGTAAGGCAGAGGCACGGGATGCTCCCTCCTCCCGAGATTCCCAGGAGCCCGCTGGGACTCTTTTATAGGGTTAAAGAGGTCACATGCAGACCAGAATTCACGGGAACAACCCCGGCTTGGTGAGAGGCCCTGAAAACCCAGAGCCATCGTCATCAAGATCTGGAGGCTTCCAGCAAGCCTGTTGCCCAGTCAGATCACAGGCTTGCCCCCTGGAGAGAAGCCTTTCTGAGTCCAAGTCCAAATCCAAAGCCTGCAGCCAGAGCTGGGCTCAGCATGAGCTCACCGTCGGGAAGCTTCCATCTCCACTGAGGCCACAGGGCTCGGGGGAGTCTCCGTGTGACTACGGTGCCACAGAGACGCGGTGAGGACAAAGATCTGGCAGTACAGGTTGAAGGAAATGGGGATGAGTATTTTGGAAAAGTGAAGACTCAGATGTAACCCACTTGGCCTCATTAAATAGGTGGGGAGGGACGAGCCGATGAACACTGTCACCATCTTTGAATCGCTGAAGAGCTGTCACCGGGGAAGAAAATTAGGAAGCAAACTTCAGATCAAGTGAGAGGTACCACCGGGCAGGGAAGCTGATCTGCCAGACTCGAGGTCCTCACTTTATGGTAGATGTTGGAAGTCCCTTTTTCCTGCCCCAAATTAATGGCAGAGGAGAAATAAAGCGAAAGGAATTGGTAGTCAAATAATGTGTGTTTCAAAAAGTCAGTTCTCAGGCGAAACCAGTCCCTCACCGACCTCATCTGCAGTCGGGAGAGAAGCAGAGGACTACTGTCGACACTCTCCCCGTGCCTGGTATTTCCGAGTCACCATGACAGCCTCCAGTTGCACGCACTGGCTCAGGGAGCTATTCTCGCGACTCAGATACCATGAGGGGTGTATGCCTTGGATGAATACTTCCAAAACAGAAAATATCTCCTAGTAAAATTCCAAATAAAACATGCCACAGTCTTTCCTCCATTTACATGTAGTTGCATTCCTTGAAAATTCAGTGTAAACTCAACCATACCGATACAATCCACAGTCAGATTTGTAAACATGGTTTTTGGGTTTTTTTTTACCTATATCAACATCTGGTGTCGGATGCTTCACAAGATGTGTGAGACGTGGAAAAGTTCCTTCCTATGAATTGCAAGGCAACCAGCGCTTCCCCCACCCACCACATGCCAGAAGCCTCCTTCCATCACTTGGAGAAGCTAGCATCCCCCCCCCAACACAAACGCCCCCCAGAGGGGAGAGCAATCCGCAGAGAGAACGCTTGCCACAGGAGACAGACGTGCTATTCCACATGCTGACGAGAATCCCTACCAGCCTCCCTACTCCTGTGCCAGGAAACACTGACGGGCTGTGCAAATGTCCACTCATTTCACCCGTGCAGCAGCCCTGTGGGGCACGGTCTCTTATGCCAGTTGTTTTAGAAATGAAGTACCGAGGCTCTGAGAGGTTAAGGAACGTCCCCAAGGTCACCGAGCTCATGGCAGAATGGGGACTCACATCTATGCGGTCTGGCCCCACATCCAGGCTCGTATCCCCCACACGACCCCCCACCTCCCCGCAGAGACGCTATCATTTTAGAACGCCCCACCCGGAGCCCGTCGGGCCCCAGAGGCTGGAAGTCCAAAGTCACGGCGTGGGAGGGCTGGTTCCTTCCGAGGGCTGTGAATGAAGGCTCCCTTCCGGACCCTGCTCCTTGGATTATCGACAGCCATCTTCTTCCCTTGTCCCCCCACATTGTCTCTTCTCTCTGTGGGTCTCTATGCCGAAACGTCCCGTTTTTGTAAAGACACCCGCCGTGGTGGATTAGTGCCCACTCTAGTGACTTTGTCTTAATGATGTCTGCAATGACCCTATTTCTGAATAATTCCGAGGTACCAGGGGTGAGGTCTTCACCGTATGAATTCTGCAGGGGACACAATTCAACCCATAAAAATTCCTCATTAAATTAGGTGATCCCTATAATGCACTTAGCACACGCTGTGCAGACTCCAGGTGTACCATAAGTGGCTTTTATTATCATTATTTCTATAATTAAGTTTTTTCTCTCAAGAACCATAACGGGAGACAAGGAAATAAAAATCTCGGTGGCACTCAAATCAGTTAGACCCATAAATTTCCAAAAGACAAGGAAAACAAGACATGCCTCTGGCTAGACACGTCTTAGTAAACGTGCCCATGCCTGGCCTCACGTGGGCTGCTCCCGCTGGGCGAGTCAGGGTCCGAGGCCAGCCCGCCTTCCGCACTGAATTAGCCACCACAGTCCGTGGTCTGTCCTACGACACTGTGAATAAACCAGTTGCATAGAATGTAACCAGCATTTCTTTTCAGCTCTCGTTCATTCGTTCATTCTTTCATTCAAAAAATATTCACATACTTCTCCGGGCCAGGTCCTATTCTACACACTAGATAGATAGATATAAACATATAGATATAGATATAGATATAGATATAGATATGTGAACACAGAAAAAGGCTCTGACCCCAAGAAGCATTCTGCTGGGCAAGACAAATAATCAACACGTAAGACCACACAGAAGACCACTGAAGAAGATGCTTTAAGATAACAAGCCGCGCTGTGAAGGAAGTGAGGCTGACGGAGAAGAGAGGGATGAAAGAGGACTCGCCTGAGACAAAGGGAGCCAGGAGGTCTCTCATTCGGGGTGAGACTAGAACGATGCAAGGAAGTGGCCAGGTGAAGGCCGGGGAGGACCCCAGGCAGAGGCAGCCGGCGTGAGCCTGGCACCATGGAGGAGCGTGAAGGAGAGATGAGCCTGGGGCATGGTGGGCGAGGAGAGAATGCAAGAGAAAGCTGGAGGGAGGGTGGGCAGCAGCCAGACCCTGTAGGGCCTTCTAAGTCAGCGGTCCCCAACGTTTTTGGCACCAGGGACTGGTTTTGTGGAAGAGAATTTTTCCCCAGACGGGGTGGGGAGGGGGGATGGTTTGAGGATGATTCAAGTGCATTACATTCGAGCTCACCTCCCGCTGTGCGGCCCGGTTGCCAGCAGGCCCAGCCTGGTACCAGTCGGCAGCCTGGATGCTGGGGACCGCTGTTCTAAGTTATGGGGAGGAACTTGACGTTCCCACGTAAAGCTTTCCCGTGTGTTGTAAACCCCATCCTGGCACACCAAGAGCACACGTCCCATCTTCCCAACAGAGCGATGCAGATCTTCTTGCCCCTGGGGCTGGGGTTCTGAGGACAAAGAGGGAGGTAGAACTACAGGGCGGAAGCCCCTGGGGACAGAGGAAGGCAAGGAGACAGGAGCGCTGGCAGAAGACTGGGAAAGGAAAGAAGGTGGAAGGGAAGGGGCACGCACAGCTGAAGGCCGCAGGAGCCACCAGGGTGTTCCAACCAGGTCCTCAGAAAGGTCATTCACGCACCGACACTTTTCCCCTGGCCACATGGTGCTCCACCTAACCTCAGGAACTGGGTCCTCCCAATGAGGTTGTCAGCCTTTCTCCGATGTCGCTCAGATCACTATGGTCTGTGACGTGCCTGTGGTCCACCCCTGAATGCGTGTCTGGCAGCCTGGCATCAAAGCACACTTTTCAAAGCATCGTGAACACACTTAACAAATACTCTGACAATGATATATGAGGCTCAGTCCTGCTCATAAAAGGGCAGGACAAAGCCCGACATGCCAGCTTCCAGGTGAGCTGTAGGGCAGGCTGCAGAGAGACCAAGGGTGGCGAGACTTGGGAACGACAGCGGAGCCACCGCGAGACGCCTCCCACGCGGGACGTCCTCATCCCTGGGAGCCTTCACCCAAAACAGGGCTCTGACCGTCAGTGAGAGCGGGATGTGAGAATTCCGGCACTTCTCGAAGCTACGTGGGCACCAGCCCTTGTTCCTGGGGAGTTCAAAGTCCAGAAGAGGATGCGCCATTTGCAACGCAGCCAAGACAAGTCCTCCGTGGTGAGCCACAGGGTGACTTTACACGGAGCACGCACGGCGTTGACCGGGATTGTCACTCGTGTATTTGTATGGACGTCAGGAAGAAACACAATAACTTGCACCTCGAGCTCAGCTGCAGGTGAGCAAAAATAAAGAATTTACTTACCCGTAGCTGGTTTTTTAACAATTCGCATTTAGGTAGTGATACTGACAATACTGACAAGACGTCACCAGCAAAACCATTCCGGTGTGCTGGAACCCCTGAGCTCTGTCTGCAGGAGTCTTGGGCGACACGCTGGCTCAGAAGCACGGAGGGGTAGGGGACGTTCCTGGTCATCAAGGAAACTGCTCAGCCACCACGGTGCGTACACATGGAGCCCCGATGCTAATACGTGACTCCCTCCTATCTGAGCGCACAGAGTGGACTCCCATCCAATCTGACCCCGCGGCCTCTGGGCCTCCTCTCCCGATAGACCAGTGCACTGTGGGTCGTGAAGTCCCCCAGGACAGAAAGCGTACCTTGAGGCCCCCACCCTCTAGCCCACAGTAAATGCACAGTCATGCCCGCTGAGTGAATAGTTCTCTCAGGCACAGAGAGCACTCGAGAGCAGGCAGGCCCATGATAGGCTCCGAATTGGCCGTATGACCTTGAGCAAGCAACTTGAACTCTCTCTGCCCCAAATTTCTTCATCTAAGTTAGGTGCACATGCTATGCACGTTCTAGGGGTTCGATGAGTGGCTTTAGGGATTAACACAGCACCTCCCTCAGAGGGCTGCTAAAATCAAGCGGGCTCACATACGTAAGGCACTTCGAACAGTGTCTGGCCCTGTTAGCACTGCCACCCCCATCATCATCCTCATCGACATCTTCATCCGCAGCCAAAACAGAGAAAAACCCTAGAGCCATAATGTCATCCCTGACCTGGGGATATGGACATGTAATCACCACTTCACTTGCTTATCCCACGAAACTTCAGGCTTCCGAAGACTGAACCCCCTTTCCAGAGCCGTAGCCCGGTACTCCGGTTGGATGCACATTAGCTACTAAGTTTTGGGCTGATGTTTGAATGAATGAGCAAACGAACCCCTCCCGGAACCCTGGGATTCCCCTTCAATACACAGGCATGAGCAGGCTCTGCGCATGAGCCCGTCTGCTTTTCGTGAAACCTGTCAGCCCCTCTGAGTGCACGCCGCTTCCTAGACTAGCAGGGACGGGGGCCAGAGCCGTGCGGAAGCTGAGGGAACTAATGCATGGGAAACTGCTCACCCTTAGGAGAGCTCACGGGAAACTATCTTTATCCTCAGGCACATTTAGGCACTAGAGACTCTTTTGTGACAAACTTAAATTTCAGGTTAGCAGATGAACGTTGAAACACGGGCATTGGGAACGGCACACCTTGACCTTTTACAGAAAAAGACACAGGCCGCATCTCCAACCAATTACCTCTGGCAGAACTGGAAGTCTAAAGTCTGCCATTTGAATTTACAATCAAAGACACGTACTGGAAAAACGACTCACGGAGACAAAACGACATACACCTCTCGTATGTCAGAAGAGGCAGCCGGAGGCCAGAACGAGGTAACCGGACCGAAGGCACAGGATCGCGGTCGGAGGAGACAGGATTCAAACCTGGGATGCCGGACTCCTGTCCAACGCCTTCCGCCATTGGGAGGTGGCGCAGGTTGCATCACCACCACGGTCTCTGGTGAGCCTGCTGGTTCGCAACAGCTAGTGGGACCCACGTTTTACTCGCCCATGACTATCGACCAGATATCTGCACTTGCACACTGATGAGCCCGGACCAGAACTTCAGCATCATCTCCCTGCTGCTGATGATCTGGACACTGATGGGATGGAGTCATGACCTCTACATCTGCAGCGGAAAAGTGAATGTAGGTCCCGTCAGACAGTGGGGGCGTCAGCTCTGCATATTTAGGGTCAGACATGGCTACCGTCCCTTCGCGATGTTACCTGATCAGCCTCACCGTGTGGAAAACGTGCCTTTCTGCCCCGATGGGGGTGCATGTTTGCTTGCAAATGGCACTATATTTTAAATGCACCAAAGGAAGCTTTCCACCTGCAGTGACTCTGTTTATAAAAATAAAGACTCCTTTCATACCACCATATGACTGTAGAATTAGAATAATAAAAACAGCAGCTAATTAATTTTGGAGCCCAAACTCTGTCCTGGGGATTTTGCTAAATGCTTCCTGTGTATTATCTCATTTACACCATGCAGCCACCCATGAAGAAGGTACTAGTGACGTTCCCATTTTATAGATGGGTACATTAAGGTGTCGGGGCAGACAGATGCAAAGACAGCTCCTAATGACTCCCGACTCATGGTGTTCACACCCTGTGTTCCCTTGAGTTTGGACAGGACCCGTGACTTGCTCTAATCAACGGAATACAGCACAGGTGACGAGATGTCACTTCCATGATATATTAAGATTATAACCTCCATCTTGCTAGAAGACTTTCTCTACTGACCCTCCGTCTTTCTGGCTTTGATGAGGTAGGCCATCGTACAGAGAGACTGTATCACAAGGACCGGACGCTGACCTCCACCCGACAGCCAGCAAGGAGCTGATGCCCCCAGTCTGATACTCTGCCGACAACCACGTGGCTGGAAAGCAGATCTTTCCCCACATGAGCCCCAGATGAGACCCCAGCCCCATTGACCTCTCGCTGCAGCCCATGAGAGACCCTGAGCAGAGGACCCAGCTGCGCGGTGCCCAGAATCCAGCTCTACAGAAACCTGGTGTGATGAACGACTGCCGTTTTACACTGCGGAGACCCTCATGCAGCAATACAGGACTAACTTGGGCACAGACAAGTTACGTGATTTTAAGTATCGCTTTGCCAGCCCGGTGTCGCTTAGCTGGCAGGTGGCTTAATTAGTCTTGAACATGGACAGTTTTTCTTCTAAACCTGACATGGGATGATCACACAGTTCAAATCTCTGAGCTCCTTTCCAGACCGACAGACAGATACACGCCGTCTTTTCTTGACAATTTCTTCTCATGGGGTCCCTGATGCCGCAAGCCAACCCAAAGAGGCGAGTGAGTCGGCAGCAATGCTCGGAACTTTAAGTCAGAAGGTCTGACTCTGAAAAGCCCCCCTTGTCCTTCTCCCTAGGTCTTCCTGACACTCCACCCATCGGCCTTGTAAACCCTGCCTTGCCCTGTGGTACCACTGTGTTCTCCCAGCATCACCCTGGACATAGACGCTCCAGCCATCGGCCCTGTAAGCCCTGCCTTGCCCTGTGGTACCACTGCGTTCTCCCAGCATCACCCTGGACATAGACAGGTCAGGTTTTTAGCCCCCCGGTGCCTGGCATGTGGATAACTGGTTTCTTTACCCAAGATATTCAGTTAAAGTACCATTTCTTAAAGGCCAGTTTATTAACAAATGGCGTTTCAATAAGCCCCGGCCTTTCCTCTGGACTCTAGACCTACACACACACCTGCCTACACAGGGAACCCATTGGTGTATCTCTTCTGACCCTCGACTCCAAACACACACCTCATCTCTCCCAGCCACCCTGCCCAGTAACCCCGGACCCGCCAATGCTCCTCTTCCCTGGGAAGGCAGGCTCCCATCCCCTGGTTACACAAGTCCGCACCTGGGAGTCGACCCCGACACCCCCCGCTCACGCATTTGCCATCAAATCCTCCTGGTTTGCCCCGTCAGACCCCCCCGAAGCCCGTGTTGCAATCTCTGTGTTACCATCAGCTTGGACTCTTGCGAGAACTGCCCAACGCGCCCCGCCCAGACACGGTCACTCTCCCGCCCTTCTCTGTGCTCTGCAGTGAGGACGTTTATTTTCTAAAGTAAAATCTTTATTCGGATGTAACATTCTGTGTAAAATGTATGCAAATCATAAGGATAGCACTTACTGAGCTTTCGCATAGCGAACACACCCCCAAAACGAGTACCCGGATCAAGAAACAGAGCACCCCCGGTACCCTAGAGGACCCCCCAGGTGACTTCTCAGGTCACCGACACCCCCACTGTGACAGCAGTCCATAGTTGTGCATACGGAAAATAGTACAAGAATGAACCAATGATAAGGCAAGAATAAACTCTGCGCTTTGTGAACTCGCACTGGCAAACATGCTTGCACTTCTGACGGGCGTGCCCGCACAGAGGGGCGGCAGCCTAGGCGTGTGTTCAACATCCGCGGACACTACCAGTTCCTTCTGGAACAGTGCCGCCCGCCGGCACTCCTGCCGGCCGTGTGCGCGCGTGCTGGCTGCTCCCCACGCGTTTCAGCATTGGGTGTCGTCGGCCATCTTTCTCCAGTTCACCTGTCCAGGTGGGGGTCACGTGTCACTGTACTTTAAATTGACATTTCCCTGGTTGCTAATGAGCCTGAACATTTTAATATTTTTTTGGCTGTTGAGATATGCTCTTTTGCGAGGCGAATGTTAATTTACAACCCTTTGTTCCTTTTTCTTGTACGTTATCTGCCTTTTATGATGGATGTGTAGGCATCTTTACATGTTAGGGAAATGGTCTTTGGTCAAGGACATGCATTGCGGGCACCCACTCTTATCCATGGACCACCCTGTCACTCCCTTAACGGTGTCTGTTAAAGAACGGAAGCTCTTAGTTTTAATGTACTTCAATTTGCCAATTATTATAGGTAACTGTTTCATGTGGCGTGGGAATGTAGCCCAGCCCCCACTCGGAAAGGCCAGCGGGGAGCAAGGTTCTGCACATAGGACCCACGCCCACGAACAGGTTCTCCAGTGGGGAATCAGGCCTGCATTGTACCTAGGCTGCTATGAGGCTTGCTTTTGCTAAAACTCCCTCTCCCTGGATTGAGGCAGCAAATGTTTACTGCCTAACTCTAAAGTAACTTCCTAAAGTCTGTGCTAAACCTCCCAAGGATGGAGTGTAACCAGTTCAACCACTTTTCCCCTGGATCTGCAACATCCTTCTCTTTGACATGATTAGCAACATTCCTTCCTTTGTTACCTGTAAAAGGTAATCACCTACAGTGAGCCAGTGCCTAGTAAATGAGGACCATCCTCCATGCCATGTGCCCAGAAAAGCAATAAAAGTCTGTCTGGGCAGGGGTGGGGGCCCCCTCTCCCCACCCCACCCCCCACCGCAGGGTCCACATCAAATTATGTTTTTCTTTACGGTTAGAGATTTTATATCCTATTTTAAATAATGTTGCTACATTTTCTTCTAAGACAGTGTTGGTTTTGCTTTTGTTTTGTTGAGCTGTTTTTGTTCGCTTTGCCTTTTACCATGAAGGTCTGCCATCCACCTCACTCCTATTTCCATATGAATATCCAATGGACCCAGCAACTTTTTTTTAAAAAACATCATTTCACAACCACACTGCAGTGTTGCCCCTATAAATCAAGCGACTGTATCTGTGTGGGTCTGGCTCTGAGCCCCGTCTTGTCCCACTGGTCTGTCTAGTCCACCAGGCTGCAGCGCTGCTCACCCCAAGGGTTTTCGGTGATTCTCGGCACCCAGTAGTCAAGTCCTACACCAACGGTTTCCTCCTCTAGTTTGCCTTGACTCGTCCCAGCACTTTGCATTTCCACGGGTTTTAGAATCACCTTTTAAATGTCTAGCCCCCAAAGCTGGGAGGTGTTGATTGGGATCACCTTCAATCTATTTATTAATTTAGGAAAAACTGACATTGACATTTTTACAACATTGCATTTTCTGGTCCACAACCATAATGAATTCATCTATTTATTTGTCTTTTTAAATTTCTCTCGTTCGTGTTCCACATTTTCAGGTAAATGTTTGTTAAACTTGTTTCTAAGTATTCTGTTTTTTATGGTAGTGTAAATATCTTTATTAAAACTTTACTTCCTGTTTTACTGCTGCTAGCATGTAAAGCAGCTTAGTTTTGCAAACTGCTCTTCTATCCAGTAACCTTGTCAAGTTCATGGATCACGTCTAACACTTGTCTTTGGGGTTTTCTAATACACAATCATTTTCACCTGCAAATAGTAATAACAGGCCTTTTTATCCCCCCAATCATTACTATTTTTATTTCTTTTCCTACCCGTATGTCACTGTCTAGGACTTCCAGAAAGCAGTGCTGATCCTGGTTATCTGGTTCCTGGTATCAAGGAGAAAGGCTTTGGAAACATAACCAGGAAGCACGCTCTGTGTTGTGGGCTTCTTGCAGAACTTTACTGCACAAGCAGAGTGCCCTTCTGTTCCCAGTCAGTGCGCTCTCCACAGGCAGAGGTTTGGTCAGGTCCTTCCCTCCTTAGAGGTTTTTACCCTGCCCCTAACTCTCCCAGGGGCATCCAACCTGCGGCCCGAGAGCCACGTGCGGCCCAGGATGGCTATGAATACGGTCCCACACAAAATCATAAGTTGACTTAAAACATTATGAGATTTTTTCATTTTCGTTAGCATTTGAGTATTTAATGTGTTCCGGAGACGCCAGAAGGTTGGACGCCCCTGCCTGGAGCCTCCCTTAGGAATGCCGGGCTCCTTGCTCTCTCCTCTCCAACCTCAATCCCTTCCAGGTTCTCGGCCACCAGGCCACACTCCCATCACCAGAGGTCCTCTCTGGAAGGACCCACAGCACCCTCTTTACATGCTCGTCTCCTGGTTAAATCTTCCTCGCCCTTCAGACCTCTGCTGGAGACTTATCTCCTCAGGGAACCCTCCGCTGTCCACTGTCCCAAAGACCAGGTCAGGCTGTTTAAGGATAAACTCTCATAGAACTATCTGCCTTTCCTTTGCCGCTCCCACCCCCGCGAGACTCCTTGCACGGTACGCTTCCTGGGGACCAAGACTATTTTGTGCCCCCTTATATTCCCGGGGTTCAGCTCAGTGGCCCAGTCCCAAGTGAGCTGGTGCCGAGTAAATATCTGTTGAATGAATACATGAATTAGAATGAATGAACCAACTCAGACCGTTCGTTTTAGTCAGTTTCGGCCTCGGTTTTCTCAGCTACAAAATTACGAGCTTCGCATCTTTTACTTTTGACATTTGAGGGTTCTCACTGAAGAATCGAATTGTCGCAAACGACAAGAGTCGGCTCTTGATGAATGCGAACAATTCTCTACTTTTCTGATCTTGCCGGATCGGCTGAATTTGAAAACGCACAAGCCGGTGGCTGTGCTTTTGTGACTGTGGCCATTCGCACTCTGAGGCCATCTGAGCTTTGCTGGACAATGCCCACCAGGGAGCCCTGGCCAGAGGATGGAACGCCCCCATCAGGGCTTCACAAGACTTACGGGCCCCTGTTCTGGAGCCAAATTAAAGTTGATGGCCCTTTCGTGGGCTTTCTCTGCCTACTCCAGAAACAAAGTCCTGTACGAGTCATCCAGGAAGAGGTCTCTTCAACCTTGGAAAGAAGTCCTTTTATGGATGAAAATTCAGACTGAACTCCAGATAAATTAGAAGATAAATGTTTGCATCCCTAAGCGGACCGTTTGTACAACAAAATGCTTCAAATTCTCCCTGATGTTTGAGTAAAGGCACTGCCATAATCAAGAGGACTCCACTAAAAAGAGAAAGAGTCATTTGTACACATCGGTTCGACTTCTTTCCAGCGTGAAGAGAGGTACGTACGTCCACACAAGGGGCCAAAATGCCCCTTCCCCTGGCCACACAGTTACTGTCTATTACTTCACCCTGCTTCATCGTTCTTGGGAACAAATCAGTCTCTGAAATGGTCACGTTTATTATTGGGTCTTTTATTTTGTCTTTATTTGTCTAACCCAACAAGCGTGAAAGCTCCGTGGAGACCAGGGCCGCGTCTGCGCTGGTTGGCCGAGTCCCAGGACCTGCGCGATGCTTGGTTCACAGTGGGCACCTGGTACATGTTCGCGCAGAAAATGACCAGACCAACTACCAGTCACCCTCATACAGAGACAGAAACAATAACGCCAGGTCAGAGACGGTCGCCTAAAGTGGAAATGTTTTCTGTTGTTGTATACCGATTCCCTTATCTCTAAAATAAAAATTGAATGAATTAATGTTGACTGAAGCTTTTTTTTAGTTAAGCTCTTCCCGTGCCTTCCTTTATGAAAACCAGTGTATCAAGTAAACTCCTTTAACTGACAGTGTATCGATCAGTCTACAATAGGATTTGCTACGGTAACAAACACACCCCACACCACAGAGACTTAACAACCACAGGATTCCATTCTCATTTCTGCCACACCCTCCCCTCCACCCCCACGTCAGCCACAGCTCTGCCCCACGTGGTCTTCACTCTGAGACCCAAGCTGGTGGAGCACCCTCTATTGGGGGCATTGCCGGTCTCAGAGGAGGGAAAAGAGAACATCGCAAACCAGGCCTTGGCCTTTAAAACATGGGCTTTGAAGTGACACAGGTTACTTCTACACACTTGCCTTGGCCAGAGCAAGTCCCCCGGTCAAACCTGACATTCTGGGAGTGGGGGAGCCCCAGAGGAATGGAGCTAGGTATTTGGTTGACCAGTTATACACTCTGTCACACTGTGTTTTCAGCTTTGGGAGCTGGTGCGAGAGAGGACAATGGAGAATTCCAGGTCCAAATTCTAGATAGATAGATAGATAGATAGATGGGTGATAGATAAAGTAAGAACTGTTCTACCTCTGAGAGCTATCTGGGGACCACATTCTGCCGATTGTGAACTTACATAGAAATACGGAAGATGGGCTGATGTCTCTCTCCTCGCAACGTGAAGAGAAGCCCTCTGATTGAGGACCATTTTGCCCACTTTCAACCAGGGGGCAGCATCAGTGAAGTAACTGCTGAGAGCTCAGTGTCCTTCCTGAAGGTCTTCCTTTTACTTTCTCGGATAATGTGCCTCTAATAGAAAGGCGCAATTCTGGAGCCAGCGAGCCTTTAATTCCTGGTGACATTATCTGAAGGCGGGCTGATGCGGCTAAGAGCAGCCAGCTTGCAGGAATAACCTTTCAGTGAGAGGTATTCTTTGGAGCCACCACTTTTAGGAAATTATTTCTCCCTTCCTACAACTTGCTCCTTAAGGGGAGAGAATTTCTTCTCAGAGACTAAGAAGTGACACCAGAAAAGAGGTGTAAAGACAGGAGAGTTTTGAGACTCAATTTCTAGCTGTGTAAATGGGACGGACAAAAGGATTTGGGAAGAGAGCAATCACGGTGAGACAAAAAAATAGATTCACAAATTCAGCAGCATTTATGGATCTCCTACTGTGTGCAGTGATGTAGTGTATTATGCCCTAAAAATAGCTCTAAAAAACACAACCCATGTCTTTGGGGGTTCCTACAGTCTAGTATGAAGAGAACAAATATTTTCCATGAAGGGTAGAAAGTGGGGTTGTTCTGAAGTAGGATAATCACTCATCCAGCCTGGGACCCTTGGGGAGGGACCTGTACGTGTTTAATCCAGAGATAAGAATGAACAGGAGTTCCAGGGTGGAGGGGGGATGGGGTGGTACTGGGAGGTGGCTGGTTGGTAGTACAGTGGGGGAAAGGCACCCAGGCAGAGGGGCCAGCCTGAGCAAGGCACAGAGGGGCGGGAATGAGATAAACTGCAGTCTGTACCCTGAGCTCAAGGTGGCTTCACTCAGGTGCACACAGCAAAAATGAGCCTGGAGAGAGAAGCCAATCAAGAAGGACCTTGTCATCAATAATATT
>PVJI01012774.1:0-50287 GCA_004026765.1 Micronycteris hirsuta | reverse complement strand
GGGCGATGAACTCATGGCTCCCAGTTGGGGTTGGAGCAAGAACCCACTGCTGCTGGCAGGAGGGAAGGGCTGGCTGCATGATTGGCTGGCTGTGGCCCAAAAAACTTTAACTCAAAGGAGTCATTTGAATTTAATCTTTCCCCAGGACTATGGAAGAGGAAAAAAGGAAGGGGGAAACAAGTCAGAAGTCTCAAGAGGTAGGAGTTTTCTTGTTTTAAAGGGCTACTTCTTGGGCCTGTCCTCAATTTTCTGGGTTTTGTTCCTGGTTTAAAAGGAGAAGTTTTATGTCATGCATGAGAGTCTGCATTTTTGTGGGATTTAAATATTCCTTAATTAGGTGTTGTCTCTTTACAGAAAAAAAAGACTCCTTTTATTTCATTTTACTTTGCCATTTTAATTTACTCCCTTTTGTGTTTAATAACTAGGTAGGGAAATGTTAAACAGTGGCTGTAAAATATTACAAACCCTGCTCCCTGGGAACTGTTGAGAAAGAACTTTCTAGTGCTCTCTCCCATCCCAGAGAGGAGTGGGTGTGAGGAACCCACAAATCACTGCTTTGGGTTGGGGGTTGGAGGGAGGAAGAATATTTTTTCTCTCCATACTACTGGATTCCCATCCCAACCCCATCAACCTATACTTCAGAATCTTCTTTTGGGATTGATGTTGGGGCAGGAGCACAGCCGTGGGTGGAGGTGGTGGATGTCTGAATGGAGAGTTTTGAGTTTTGGGGAACATACATCCATTTCCTCCAAATCACTGGCATGTCCCTTTTCTTTGGCACTACTGTCCTAATGACGGTTGAAACTGATTATCCAGAACTAGAGAGTTTGCCCCAAAAAGCAGAAGAGGTCAAGAAAATGTTTGGCCTTGGTTTACTGGAGACTGCCTTTCTTGTTATGTCATAAAGCAATAAGAAACTTTTTTTTTTTTTTTTTTTAGGAAAATGACCGAAAGGGAAGGGGCTATAGTTTTTCTATAGCTAAAAATGTAAGGGGGGCATATTCCCAATGGAGTTCTGGGATGACCCTTCAAACTGCAAAAGTGTCCCAAGGGATCTGAGACACAAATTTGCAAGGCAGCACAGGGCACCAGTTTCCGTCTACTGAGTTGTGTATGATGCTTATTCACTCATTTTGCTGGCAAAAGAGCCTGTCATAAAATGTAATACTGACTATAAAACAAATCAGTGCTTTGAAACAACTTGCTTCAGATGTTTTCATAAATCCCTAATGGCTCAGGCACTGCCTGCTATTGATAATATTAATGTGTTAATAGTTCCTCTGAAGCTGCAGCACTGGGTAGGGCTGAACACACACACACGTGCACACACACAGATGGGAATACCATGGAACAGAAAACAATGCTTTGGTTCTCCTTTGAATTCCAGCTGCACTTTGTTGACCTCAGAAAGCCAGATCCAAGTGAAATATCAGATATTTTAAACCCTTGGCTAGAGCTCTCCTTTAAAGTATTTTACACTGGCTCATTAAAAAGCATATTATACAGGTACATATGTAGACATAAAAGCATGTGAGCACACCCATGTTCTCAGTAGCATTAACAATAGTCAAAAGGTGAAAACAACCCAAATGTCCATTGGCAGATGAACGGATAAACAGAATCACCTATGTCTATGCTTTGGATTATTATTCAGCCATAAAAAGAAATGGAGTTCTGATGCATACACAACATGGGTGATCCTCCTTGAGAATATTATCTCAGTGAAATAAGCTACACACAGAAGGACAAATATTGTACAATTACATTTACTTAAAGTGCCTAGAGTAGTCAAATTCATAAAAACAGAAAGTAGAATAAAGGTTATCAGTTTGGGAAGATGAAAAATTCTGGAGATGGCCCTGGCTGGTGTGGCTCAGTGGATTGAGTGCCAGCCCACAAACCGAGGGGTCGCTGGTTCGATTCCCGGTCAGGGCACATGCCTGGGTTGTAGGCCAGGTCAGGCCCCCAGTGGGGGGCACGTGGGAGGTGAACATGCATTGATGTTTCTCTCCCTCTCTTTCTCCTTCCCTTCCCCTCCTTCTAAAAATAAATAAATAAAATGTTAAAAAAAAAGAAAAGAAAAATTCTGGAGATGGATGGGGGTGATGGTTGCACAACAATGTTAATGTAGTTAATGCCAGAAAACTATACACTTAAAAAGGATTCAAATGGTAGGTTTTATGTTTTATATATATATATAGTCTGTGCAGAAAAAGTCCAGCCATTGTTAATATAATGAGAATTGTTTGTATGACATTGCCGTAACCTGGCAGCCAAGAAAAGTAGACTGGAATGAGCATGCAGTGATGACTTCACTAGGGGTGATAGACACGGTTGAGGGAGCATGTGTACTGTGTGGCCATCACACTAAAAATGACTGAGTGAGTAGACTAACAAGTCTGCATCAAATTTTGCATTAAGCTGGAACATTCCTCCTTGGAAACTATTCAGATGATTCAGACAGCCACATCTATGGGCAACTGGCGATCGGCAGCTTCATCATAACAGCATGCCTGCTCATGCATCACATCTCGTGCAGAGTTTTTTTTGGCAAAACATCAAATCACCCAGATGACTCACCCCTCTACAGCACAGACTTGGCACCCTGCGACTTCTGACTTTTCCCAAAACTAACATCACCTTTGAAAGAGAAGAGATTTCAGACTGTCAATAAGATTCAGGAAAAGACAACAGGGCAGCTGATGGTGAATGGGAGAGCTGCATGAGTTCCCAGGGTGCCTACTTTGAAGGAGACTGTGGCGTCACTCTCCTATGCACAATGTTTCTTGTATCTTGTACCTCCTTCAATAAATGTCTCTATTTTTCACAGTACATGCCTGGATACTTTCTGGACAGACCTTGCGTTTGTCTGTCCATATATGTTATATATATAACCAGAAGTCTTAAATAGGGCAGAAAACATGTGAGTAATGGACATTAGGCTTCTCTACAACTCCCCATGTCCTCTCTTATTGAGTCTCTGCCCAGGGCCTACTACTCTGAGCCCAGAGCCTCAGAGTGCCCAGCTCCAAGACAGGCTGTCCCTGGCTCCCCAGAACCTAGGCTGGGCTTTCTTTGTCTTTAAGGAAATGAGAAACTTTATGTCTACAATTCCCCAGACATTCACCCAGTTTCAACCTCAAAAAGAAGCCTCAAAACCAAGAGGGATCCTTTTTTTTTTAAGATTTTATTTATTTATTATTAGAGAGAGGGAGAGAAACAGCAATGTATGGTTGCTCCTCACATGGCCCTCACTGGGGACCTGGCCTGCAACCCAGGCATGTGCCCTGACTGGGAATTGAACTGGGACCCTCTGGTTCCCAGCCCGCACTCAATCCACTGGGCTACACCAGCCAGGGCCCAAGAGGGATACTTTTCATGGAGCAATTTCCTCTTCTGCCTTCCTAACAGGCATCATTCAGATTGGAAGAGTGTCAGAAAATAAATACTCCAATCCCCTTGCCAGTGGCCAAAGACACTAAAGCTCTTTCAAGGCACATTGCTCTCTGGACCAGCTCAACACTCTGATGTATGGAGTAGATGAAAAGGTTCCACAGAGTCAAAGTTAGAAATAACAGGAGTGGGTGAGGAGCAGTGGCACTGGTGAGATCGCAGCATTTCTCCTGGTCTTGCTCCCATCTTTTGGGGTTCTTCCTTCCTTACTTAGGAAAGCACTTACTTAGAATCACTTCATGGTTTTGCCCCTCACTGTTATAAGCAGGAGAACATGGGAACCACCAAAGCTGTAGGGTCTGAAGAGAGAAAGGGAAAGCCCAAGCTGAGGCCGAGGCCTACCCAGAAGTTTCTCTCAGTAACACAACAGATGCTTGACCTAAGCCATGGGTTTTTCTGATGCTTCCTCTTTGGGGCCAGTTTAAGAAATGGCCAGAGCAGTCGAACCTTTGTCCTGTGCCCTAAAGAGAAACAAACATTGGCATAATCCAGGTTTTCACATTTCCCCTGGGCACTCCCTTAAATTTCTTTCACACATCATTACCCAAAACCAGGCTGCCAAGAGCTCCTGGGTCCCCTCACACAGGCTGTGGCCCAGCCTTGCATCTATAGTATGTCAGTGCCAGGCCTTCTGCCTTCCAGGACAAGAAGATGGAACTGCAACTAGTGATCAGAGAAGCCTGTTCAGAGCCCTACACAGAGATGACAGAATGTGAGCATGATGTCTATTATTTTCAGGCTGACAGGCCCTCAGACAAATATGGAGATCAGGCCAGTAAGGAAGGGAAGCCCCACTGGAAGGAAGTGGAGAATAGAGAACAGGGCTCCCAAGATGCAGGGGTGGCCTCGGGTAAGGTGCCAGCAGTGTGCTCGTCCCAGTCAAGTCAGAAAGAGAACAGAATCTGAGATATGAGCCAGTTAATGGATTAAATGCTATTAGGACTTGGGACAGGGAGAGAGATACATAATCTGAATATCACTAAGAAAACCTTGCAACCAGCAGCCAGATTTTCTAACTCAACTTCACCAAATTCCCTGCCAGCTCATAAAATTATTGCATGACTTGCCTTCTTTTCTCCAACTGATGCTATTTTATTAAATGGTGTTGGAGGTAGGAGGAAGAGGGAGAAGTGGAGAGAGAAGCCAGGAGTAAATTACATATTAATTTTATTTTAAATGTAGTCTTTCTTAGTTTTGCTTCCACCAGGGTTATCCTAAATGTGGTTAGGTCTAGGATATGTAGGCCCATACAGGTCGGATTTAAATATGCTGTGTGTGTGTGTGTGTGTGTGTGTGTGTGTGTGTGTGTGAAGATGTGTCTGATCAAATATAGATTTAACATGCATAGGTATTCATTATATCACAGCAGAAAACATATGCAACAGTGTTTGGAGATATTTTCAAGAAAATCATATTTTACTTTATGTGTATACATTTGACTATTGTAAGTACTTAAGCAGGGATACATTTTGGAGGGGAATATGCAAAGTGCTTTTGTATTTTAAAAGATTGCTGACTTGCTGGTTGATGGATCTTCTCTTCATCCATTTCCTGTTTTCCAGGCTGACCCAACCTCTCAGACCATCAGGGTAAGTCGGTGGCAGCTGGGGATCTCAGTGGGATCTCTGCAATTCCAGTGCGCCTATTTGGAAACAGGATCTGAGCTGCCGCCTGCCTCTTTCCCATCCTGCATCCAGCAGGCATAGGATGTGCCAAACTCTGGGGTAGAGGGCCAAGGGACCCGTGAGTCAACTGTGCAAAAGGAGGATAGAAAAAAGAAAAGAATAACGGCAGGATGGTGAGACCTGAGGAAAGGGGGAACAAGGAGAAGAACGGGGGACTGAGGAAGCAGGAGATTTAAGAACCCCTCCCCCTCCTGGGAGCCCAGTGTATTTTCCTCGGTACTGGCTCACCAGACTGGAAGCTTCAGGAGAACGGAGGTCAGGGTACCTGGGCAAGCAAAACTACCATTCCCAGGAGCACAACCACGCTCAGCTGAATCAAGAGGCCGTTGGGCCACACTTCAACTCTCTCCTTCTCACTCCCACCCAAGACCAGGCCGCGTCACCGTGCAGCCGCCACTGATGCACCAAGCTCTCCTTGGGCCCTTGACACTCCACTGTTTTGCTCTGTGTGGTATCACTAAAAAGTAACAACCACCTTCACACATTCATTGCCTCCAAATACTATCCTGAATCAAACACACTTGGCCACGAAAACCAGTGGGGAAATTCAAGGCCCTCTTCTCAAAAAACTCACAGATACACGGCACACCTAAGAGACTAACCTCAAGGACCCCCTCTGGGACCACTGTTTCTCCTGGAGGCCCACTTGTGTATGCGGGCTCCTTCCTAAACTCACAGTTGTCCCCACTCTCTTTCTGAGTCACCCCGAGCCAGATCGCCAGTGACCCTTTGCCTCCACCCGCCTTTCTCGGGTCCCTCCCATTTCCTCGGCTGGGATCCTCAGCAAAGTTGGAAGTTCCCGGCGCTGGATGGACTTCTCCAACTCGCAGTGGAAATCGGATCCAGGGCAAGGACGCAGCGGAGCGGCGCCCACGTTTCTGGCCCCGGGAGCGAAGACTCCTGAGATCCGTAAGGTTTGGGCCAGCGCTGCAACTTGTGGGGGAAATGATTACACTCAAAAGGAATCGAGACTCCTCGGCGGAGCCGTCACTCGCGTCGCTAAGCACGCGCAGGTTCTGGCCCGGCTTTCAGCCCACACCCTTAGCATTTTGGGGCCACCAAGGAGCTGCGCCAGGGGCTGCAATCCCCAAATTAAAGCACCTTTTCGTCCTGGACAACTAACGATCCGTCTCCGCGCAAGTCAGGAAAGCAGTCCTGCTCACGTTCTCGTGTCAGCCTGACTCCCCGGCAGCTGAAATGGATGTGATTTCACGCAGATCTTGCACGCACACACACGTGCACTCACACGCATTCCCCCTCTAACGCCGTCCGCACACATGCTCGAGGGAGGACCTTTATCTTTTCTGCTCGCTTTGTAGGACGTGCTTTCCTCTTCCTGCTCCTGGTTTCCTCTTTTCGCTCCTTCATCACCTCTTCACTCGCCACTTGCTTCTGAATCCCCCTGGCCGGGATCGTTCCCCTCCAGCCCCTCTGACCCGCTGTGCCCCTCGCCCGCTCCGCTGAGGAGGAGAGGGGGGCGCGGAGACTCGCCGTGCGCGGGGAGCGATGGCCGCGTCCTGCGGGCGGCTGGGACCCCAAGGCCGGCCTCTGGCCTGTACCCTGTTTGTTTTCCCTTCGCCCCCTGAATGCTAGATTAAGATGTAAAGATTACCCGGGCCGAATAATGCCGGGAGTCAACACTCCAGCAAACAAAAGTGCTTGCGTAACTCCGCCAACCCCGCTGGGACCCGAGCCGCGGGCTGGGGAAGAGAACGCGCTCCTCGCTGCTAATTACAAATAAATGATGTGTTTACTAAGTAATTGATTTAATGAAGTTCTTATGAAACTATTAAACCCGGGTGGAGGTCAGGTTGGAGGCGCCCCAGAGCGCCCATTGTGGACTGTTTAACTCCACCAGGCTCTTCGGAAAGACATCGAGGCTAATAGGTGAAGTCACAGCTGCTCGCGCAGACTTCTCCCGAGCGTCCAGCCGGCCGCGGGCACCCTGCCGCCCTCCTCCTGTCGCGCCCTTGTGCCCCGCCGCTCGCGCCCGCGCCGGCCAGCGTACTCACGCCACTCCCAGCCCTGCCGCCAGCTCCCGAGGGCCTCTCCGAAGGGATCCCGGGTCTCTTTAAGAGCGGGAAGTTGAACACTAAACTTGTGCGCACCGCCAGCAGTCTGGGCGTCCGTCCGCCACCCACTCCTCCCTCCTCCCCCCCCCCTCCTCCAGCGCTTCGTGCGGGAACGTAAGCCCGTGTGCCGCTCAGGGTGCTCGCGCGCTCTTGGCAAGGTGCTGCCGCCGGAGTGCGCGGGCTGGGGTGGGGTCAGTGAGAGAGGGAGAGAAAGGGGGCGCAGGCCGTGTTTGCATCCCTTACCATGGCCTAGGGCCTGTTCCCGCAAAAATGTAGAAGCCGGGAGACAGGACCAAAGAGAGAGGTGCGAACAAGATCACCCAGTTCTGCGATTGGGCTGGAAGACCCAGTCTCAGGGTTTTCCAACCTGTTGCGGGGGATGGGTGTGACGGGGTCTGGCATACCTCTCTCCTTTCCACCGCCCACCTCTGCCAACTTCCTGACCAGCTTAGGGGGTTCCCGCCCTGGAGCTGTGCCTCCATCTCCCACTAGGGCGGAGGATGTAGGCCGCAAGCCAGAGTCTCAGGTCTAATAGATCCCAGCTACATCCCCTTACTCCTCGCAAACGAAACCCAGCCTCGCAAGGTGGTAGAAACTGCTTTCTCCAGCAGGATGGCTCTTGGTGGGATAGGTGACCGCTCCTAACCCAGGAGGCTGGACGGAGCCCTGAGGGCACAGGTCGTGAGATGGAGAACCAGACACTGCAAATTAATCTAAAGTTAAGGGCGATAAACCCCTATACCCCACACAAGGACCAGAAACACAGTCACACACTGGAAAGAGCATTTAAGCCCCCCCACCTCCTCCCCTTTCCCCTTTACCGCTCCTCCTCACTCCTGCCAATCTCTGAAGAATCTTGTGATAAAAGATTGTCACATGTCCATCTGGAACTCCATATGAGGAGACCAACTCCCAGGGGATTGTGGATGCAAATATCAATTTGCTAAGGTGCCCTGCACCCCTCCACCTCACCACGTTTTGTCTCTTCTCATCAAGAACTAATTGTTAACATAGTTTCTTAAGACGTGCATTTCATTTATGCCACAGTTAGCTGGCAGTAAGCTTCATCTCTCTCTCTCTTTTTCCTGTTAGGAATTTCCAGCTGCTGAAACCAACTCCCATTTGATTTTGAATCGAATGCTTGGTATTGGAGGGGAGGAGATATTTTGAAGTAGTTGCTGGTGCCCTTAAGTAGAACTCCACTCCTGTCTGGGTCTTTTGACTCAGTGAGGGTCTCAGCTTCATACTTCTCAAGGAAACATTGACAAAAATCTTCTCTGAGTCTTGCTTGAGGTCTCAGTTTCACCATCTGTAACACTGGGTCTCAGGTTCTTGGCTGAGGCCCTTTGGCTTTCTTTATCTGTGATCAGTGAAGGGGATCTTAGGGAGGAGGAGAAAGTTAGTAAAGCGGCCTGTTTGCACCAAGTATTTGTCTGTCTTTGTAGAAGCTACTCTCTTTGTAAAGTATGTCCTGCCTGACTGCCTGATGGATTTTTGCAGGGCTGGGGTTTTAGTTTTCTTCACACAGGAATGCACCAGAGAGTAGATGTTCCAACCCAGAGAATCCCGCGTGGCTCTCGTTTGCTAAATGAAACTCTCCAAACTGTGCCAAAAGCAGTGCACTCCGGTGTACTGTCCTCCTCGGCCCAGGGCAGATGTTCTCATTTTGTTCCTGCCGCCCCTCCCCACGCCCTAGCCCCTCATATTCCTTTAACGCCTGCTGATGACTACATCCCTGCTGCCCTTAATGCAGGGCAGGCCCTTCTCTTCAGCCTCCAAATGAGAAGTGACATTTGCACTAGGCTCAGCCAAGGCAGAAGCAGAGCGCGGGACACAGGCCCATTGACCGAGTTTGGCGGAGGGGCCGACTGGCTCCACGGCCTCCGAAGCTGCCTTAATTAATACCATCTTAAATAGTTCAGCCGCTGCTGAAGACAAGGTTGAAGAAAGACTTTAAGGCTGAGTGCCCCTCGACAAGCTTTTTTCCCCCGTGTCATTCAATATTTAATGCACCCGCTTCTAATGCTACTACTGGTGTTCCTTTCTCAGCAAGGGCATTATTTTTCACGGTGCCCATAGCCAGGGAAAGCCCTTTAGGCAAAGAAAATCAAAATGTTTGTTGTTTTGGATGACTTATAACTCTTGTTTAACACAAGCACTTTCAGGAAAGTATAACAGGCGCAGCCTCCAAAGCAAACAACACAACCCTTGTGACAGAGTAGGACACAAAAAGCACATTGTCTTGCGGACTGTCCCTTTTCTCTGGTGCTAGATGGGGGCCTGTCTCCGACTGAACACCACGATGCCATTTCACTTTTGAACTATTGTTTTTGAGTTATGCCATGTGGTCAAAAGGAGCGAGAAGGGGGTTGTTTCCAGGCTCCTAAGACAAACGAGTTGCCTTTTCAATGAAATCTCTCCGCGAACCTTGAAAACGGAGTTTAAATGTCACCTCCGCCTTTCTAATGGGCACAGGGCTGGAGGGGACCCTTCAAAGCGCCTGGGTGATAAACGACCCTTGTTAAATATGGTCGAGAAGACCGGGAAAGTCCCGCGCCGGACCAGCGGGCGGAAGAGCGCCCCTAGCTGGAGGGCCGGGTCAAAGCCCGAGCCTCCTCTGCAACTCCGCCAGGCCCAGGCGAACGAGACCCCAACCCAGACTAGGAGGTCGGGGTGGGGGAGGAGAACCCGGGCGAGGGGGGCCAGTTGTAAAACAACTTCTTAGCTGCCGCCCCCAGCACGCCCGTGCATCGCAGTCCCCAGAGATTCGGCGTGAAAGGTTGGTGCATTTTCCCCTGACTTCTTTTTGTCCGCTGCCGATTGGCGTCTGCAAGTCTGAGCTGCAAAGTTACTGATTTGCAGGCTGCATGTTAAGGCAGCCCATGTAAGTAATTTCTCCGGGCACCCCAGCAAAGGAGAACAAATCGCTGACAAAGGCGAGCTCTTTCGATTCAGCGGCGTCGTTAAGGCAACCCCAAAGTATTCCTCCTATAATAAGTTCCACTTCAAAGGGTTTCTCTTTCAGCGGTGACTGCTTCGCACTTTTATTAAGTCCGGGCTTTTTCACTCTGTAGAATCATCTGTTTGGTTATTTTTCATCGTGTTTATTTTTCACCATTCACACAGTACTTGTATTAAATAAACAAAGAACAATCGCTCTACAAATAAAAGTACTTAGGTGGGGAGAGAAGGAAGAGGAACTGGGGCTCTGGTGCTCCTGGCCCTCTCCCCCCTTTTCGAACATCATCCAGCCCCACCCCCACTCGGCTTTCTCTCCTCCTCTGCTCATTCTTTCTCTTTTCTCTCAAACTAGGAGGTTCTATGGAGGAATCTTAACAAAAAGTAGATGGGAACAGACATGTGTCACACATATTATATGTGTAATATTATATGTAAAACATATATTTCTGATAAGGTGAAAATTGACTGACTGCACGAAAGTGAAGGTCACTGCAATGGTACCTTAACAGAGTGTCTCCAATCCCTGTGGACCCTCTGCCAGGGACTCCCCTGGCCCTGTCCATTGCCATAGCAATCCGGACGCTCTGTGTGGATGTACCATAAAAACAGTAGTTTAAATTTCAAAGAACATGCCTTTGAATTTCTCCCTGCCTGATTAGGCACTCACTGTTGTGTGTGAATGTGTGAGCTCTACACACATTTGCTCTAGACTGTTTGTGCATGGGTGTCTGTATAAGTTTCTGTGAGTTTTTCTTTAAGAAGGGGAAGTGTGCTGGAACCCCAAGGCTGAGGTCCTTCCTTAGCCATCCCTCTAGCCCTGGAAGGTTGGGTTTCCCTGGCCATATGTCTATCATGGTAGAGTAGCAGTAGATGAGTGAGCGGGTAGTGTGATGTGAAGGCTGGAAGTATTAGTAAGTGTCAGGATTGTTTTATTTCTCCTGTGTTCAACTTTCCTTTCCTCTGACTTAAGGTAATCATTTGGGAAGCAAGACTGGCTCCCCTTCCCTCTTTCCCAAATTGTATTTCCTATCTAAACAAGGATAAAAAATACTTCACAAGTGAACTTCTCTTGTGCCATTTCATAGGTAGGTAAGAGAAATAGATAGGTAGACAGAATGAACCACTGTCTCAAAAGCTTCCACAAAGTGCAAGATATAAATGACAAGCCTGCAAGCAATACAAATATGACATGTACTATAGTTGGGCCTTGCTTTCAAGAAGTTTAAGCCTCCTCTTCTCCTGTCCCCAATGCTATCCCTCTTCTTTTTTTTTTTTAAGATTTTATTTATTTATTTATTATTAGAGAGAGGGGAAGGGAGGGAGACAGAGAGGGAGAGAAACAGCAATGTATGGTTACTCCTCACATGGCCCTCACCGGAGACCTGGCCTGCAACCCAGGCATGTGCCCTGACTGGGAATCAAACCGGGACCCTTTGGTTCCCAGCCCGTGCTCAGTCCACTGAGCTATACCAGCCAGGGCTCCAATGCTATCCCTCTTGTGTGGCCATCTCCAACTCCTTACAAGAATATTATTCCCACCCCAAAGTTCTTTCTCAGTCCTTTAGGTTTTAGGAGAATTAGCTTTTACCAAAGAACCTCCTGAATGGGGAATATATATGTGTGTGTGTGTGTGTGTGTGTGTGTGTGTGTGTGTGTGTGTGTGTGTGTGTGTGTATACACATATTTATTTATTTTTCCCCCCAAATAATCATGTGTTCAAAGATTCTCCTAGCCTGGAAAACAAAGGTAGATGATTTAAACAGTGTTTGCGAGGGCCACATCTTGCCGAGGAAAGATGGAGTCTTTGATGATAGCCAACTTAGTGTCAATAAGTGGCTTTCTTTGAAACATATTCAGATGGGAACGTCTTGCTTGCCAATTGCCATAGAAATCTTAACACACCATGAAGATTGTCCAAGCGCCAAGCCTTCCATTCTGGACTAAATTACTTTGAAGTAGCGCAGGATAAGCAGTGGTCAACTTTAACTCTATAGACTGGGCAGAGAAAGCTGGGAGTGGGAGATAGCACGTTCTAAAGCAGAAAATAAGAAGGGGAAACTTGTTTTATACACTCTATACAAGGTTCTGCTCATTGTCAGGTCTTTTTATCTTTTATATTTCCCATGAATGATTCATGTCTTCGTGGCTTTATGTCACCCTTCTTTTCACAGGAAACTTCATTAGAGAGCTGTAAGTTTTCCCATTGATTTAGGCCCTCATTTATGAGTGTTTTTCTCCTTCGTGTGCTGGTTATTGTTACCTGGCTTAAAACAACTCTTTGCAACCTGTTTTCACCTTCACAACATTTAACAAACCTGACTTTTCAAGAGCACTATAACCTTTTGGAGGACTGCTTAGTGACATTATTACCAATTGTTTTTAACTATTTGCTTTCATCAGTTTTGGGTGAGCTAACATTAATGGGCACACACTTGGCTTGGTTAACAGTAGATGGCAAATACATTAGTTTAAGCCACTTGGATATTTTGTTAAAATGTATTTCTCCATAACACCTGCCCCAAAATGCTACTTACATCCACTCAACTTCTGAATAAACCACAATAAAATTAGATTCTGACCCCCCCACCCCACTACCCGATGTAAGAGGTATTCAATGCCCACTACTTGACTTCATTCAGGAAGGACCTGAGGTGGGTTTAACTCAATACCCACCTCAGGTCCCATTTTCACTTGTGTATCTGGAAGCCTCTGTCCTTCCCTCAATCTTTTCCTCATTCCTTTTTACTTATACTTTAGAGGATAGGCACCAAAAGAAATGTTTACTTTTCACTGATTAGGACCACTAAGGATGTTAATTTTAACAAATGAGTGTGGCAACCCCTAAGATTTATGCTAGTGTTAACCTTCAGAGTTTATTCTTCATGAGTATATTTTACTTTCTAGATTTAAATTAAACCAAGCTAAAAAAATATTTTATGGCTGGGGAGAGGCTAAGAAATAAAGAGGTCAAGGAAAAAGAACCTCATGTTCATTATGTCAGCAACCCATTCTTGTTGAAGAGAACAGCAGAAATACCCCATTATGTAAAGCATAAGCAATACACAGAAAGAACACCTTTATTAAATTTTTTACTCCATAATCATTTTTGCTTTCTACTGAAGGTACACATCTTAAGGTGTTTTGTTTTTTTTTTATTTTAGGTGTATCAGGAACCAATAAATCTGTGGCAGAATTAACCTATGCATGGCAAAATACATAAAATACATATTCCTTTGTTTCATAATAAATAAACCTGTAGCATAATAAAGAATAGTGCAAACTACCATTGAAAAAGTTGTATAAATAAAACAACTCAATACATCAGGAATATTTTGTTCTAATAAGTTTACAATACATAAATTATCCCCCCAAAGTTCACACTTTTTTGTCTGTTTGAAAGAGCTTTGAAAGTGAATAATATGAAAATCAAATAAACTTTTAAATGTAGGGTTACTTTATATTCAAGTTTTATGGTCTTTTTTCTTTATAAAGGAGGGTCTGCAGGTTTCATACTCACGATTTGAAGACAACATTGAAAGGCTTTCAAAGTGACAGCACCATGCACTGTACTAGCAATATAATATGTCTATAAACTATATATAATCTCAACACAATGCAAGAAAGACATGCAGGAAGAGTCCTGGTTTTCACATTACACTGTTCATTCAAGTAAGTTTAAAAATATATTTTTCCATTTTCTCTCCTTTTTTTTAAATAAACCATGGGTCATAAACAACAATCTTTCACCAAAATGTATAATATAATTCTTTGGTGTGCTTTGAACTCTTCCAGGAAAGGAAAAAAAAAGGATGTCTGAAAATAAATTAATTCAACTGTACAAATAGTACTCACATACAAGTCATTAACAATGATAAGACTACACCCACTACTCACAGTACACGAAACAAGTTACTACAAACCCTGGCGGGGGGGGGGTTGTCTTCAGGGTCTTTGAGTATAAATCAGTGCTCTTTAGTATATGTGTGTGTTTGTGATAGACTACATTTTGCATACGAGATGTGCTGTACCAACTGAAAATAAATTAAGAGTTATTGTCCTAGGTCCTTGACCTTTTTTTATCCTAGCTTGACAGCTCTGGCAAAAGTCACACATTCATCAATGTTTGGTGGTAACTATAAACCTTTAAAAAATTTTAGTATGTATAGCAACTCCCTCCCTCTTTTAATGTAAATCATACACTTCACACACTAATTTTCAAATGGGATAGAATTTGGTGTGCTCAGTGCTCAAGTGAAAGAAAATGCATTAAAATGTACTTTCAGTCATCAAAAAATAAAGGCTTTTAAAAAGGTTGATATAAGAGTATAAAAGAGGGGTTGGCCTGTTTTTAAAACAAGTTTTCAAAAAAAATAGGCATATTGCCAACATGTCTCCTCCTTAGACTTGCCTGTTAATTTTGGCATCCCAAAGAATTTATGATCTAAAGTATAATCTCTTTATTACACAAGAAGTTTGAACATTGTAAAGAGGCAGCATCTGAAATTTCAGGTTAAAAAAAAAAACAACAGGAAAAAGCAAGCACTTGAATTTCTTCTATTTTATAAAATATCACAGTTTCACAGTTGTCTATTGCAGCAGCTTTCTTATCTCCTTTTGTTTGAACAATCACAGTAGCACAATAAATGGAGATGTATTAAGGTTGCTGCATCTTTTTTTTTAAATCATACAAGCAGGGTACTAAATAATCCTGTATAAAAATACTGTGTTTAGATGTGATCAATAATAAATGTGGAAATGAAATGACAAGTATTTTTGGACACAGGTACAGTCCAAGATCTGTTGGCAATGCAGCAAGTGTATGGTTTACAATCAAGAGGACTTTGCAGAATTAGGACCCAAGGAGGCAGCTAAGAGGCTCCGAAGAAGCCCACATTATGGTGTCAGAGGCATTTGCAAGGCACTCTAGGAAATGCAGAGGGCCTTGTTCCAGTGTTGAGTTTGTGTTCTTTCTCTCACCTTTGAAAAAGTATATATTGCATTGGCAGTGTGTATCTCTATAATTGATCTCTTCATTTATTTTTCTTGGTACATTGTGCTCCCAGCCCTTTCCCTCTGCAATGTGTAAGTCCAGCTTGGTTGGTTTTGTTTGTTTGTTTGTTTTTTAGGGGAAAAAAGCCCAAATATCTTAATTAAATTAACTAAATGTATAAACACCATAGGGTTTCATACTAAATAGGGCTAATTAGACCCGGTGGCAAGTCTGAGTCGTGTATTTTCTCAGGCTTGCAATTGTCTCAGGTTAGGACATGATCCAAGGACTCCCACTTATTATTTTACATGTTATTAGTACTAATAAATTCTAATGTATTGTCCGCACAACTTCCGAGTTCCCGTACATCTCCTCATCTTCAGACTCAGAAGAGGTTCCGTTGCTAGAAGGTGTGTGGAGGTGGCTGGGGGCCCCGCTGGCCTGGCAGACATACCACTCACTGAGGTTGGTCACCTGAGGGGAAAGAGCGCCAGAGTGACTCCTGGTTGGGTCCAGCACGGGGGACAAGGGGGCACCCACTGGAGTACCCACTGATGAGTAACCAAGGGCTCCTGGAGAAGGTGGTGGGGACTTGCAATGAATCTTCATGTGCTTCCTCAGAGAGCTTGGATGAGTGTAAGATTTGTCACAGCCACGAATCTTGCAGTAATACGGCTTGTCACTAGTGTGGACATGAGAATGTTTCTTTCTATCGCTGCTGTTGGCAAACTTCCTGTCACAGCCATCAAATTCACATTTGAAAGGCTTTTCCCCTGCAACAAAACATAGGAAAGTTTAACAATTGCTTTTCAGAGACTTCTCACTCAAAAGAGAAGTGTTGGAGGAGAAATGAGGATGCAATTTTCCCATTCTCTAGAGGATGAAAGTTCAACGATTGCTTTTCAGAGACTTCTCACTCAAGAGAGAAATGCTGGAGGAGAAATGAGGATGCAATTTTCCCATTAGGTTGGAGAAGACCAACTCCCAACCTAATCCCCATTCCTAATTCCTATGTTTCAGGATGCATCAGGGAAGGAATACTTCAGGGATGGGCCTGGTGACCACTGGCCTGGAGACTCTCCTTGGACTTGGCTTGTGAGAGGCTACATGTCAACTCTGGAGTCCCAACAGGGTCGGGGGAGAGTGGCTAGAGCATGGTCCAGAATGTAAAACGGACACCCAGTTAGGACCTGAATACCCACATCCTCACTCCCCTCAGGCTCTATATGTGCAAAAATGCAAATATTTTTTTAAAAAGTAGCTCCTCCTAGCAAGATAAATGCTGATAAAAATACTTTTAATATAAGAAGAAAAATGAACACATATGCTCAATTAAAAGTAAACGGGGTGGTACAGTAAAATCACTATAATGGCATTTTGTTTCAGGGTGTTCCCCAACATTTCACTGATGGAAAAGGAAAGGAAATAAAACAAAATTCCATTTTCTTCAGAAATAAAGGCACCTATGAAAAAGCGTGACCACTAGATTTTCCACAAACCTAGCTGGGCACAGAAACGGCCACTGGCCTCTTCCTTCCACCATCTTTCCTCACAACTTGCAGGGCAATTAAGAGCCTAGCGAAACAGAGCCTTAACAAACATGGAAAAAGAACACAAGCCTCAGCCTGAACCTGATATTTACCTGATGCCATAAGTAAACATTCTAACAGCTGTCTGCATTGCTTAATAGTCAAAAAAGGTGAACAATGTACCAGTCTTTTGGCCCATAACCCCTTTAAGCTGCTGTAACCATCTCCAGGAGCACAATACTTTTAAACACAAGGCCCCCCCCTAATCATGGAAGTGGAAAGGCTTATTGAGACAACTAGAAATTCAGCCACCTTAGTATTAAAAAGCAAACAAAGAATCCAGCAGGTAACTATGAATTTTCCCTCTCACCTCAGTGTATAGGAACTTGATTTGATGTACCCGAGTCCATAATTGAATAAGTCATCTCACACATATTACTGTATTAATATTTTCCTCACATTTAATTGATTTAACAAATAAAACTAGGTTTCTCCACATCTCAACAGCTACTCAGATGGCACACAGGGCATGCCCTTTTGTTGGTTTTGGATAATTTATTTTAAAAAAAACAATTAAGACAGGTTAGTGTGTACAAAGTATTAATACAAATATTTCAGTGTAGTTTTGTTGTGGTTAATTTTTCCAATGATAACTAGTTCAATGACAGAGTATGTAAGGAGAGCTGAAAGTATTGCCTGGAATGTAACTTATCCTATCCTACCTGGAAATATTGTTTAAAAATAAAATTATATATTATTCAAATATACCTCCTACACTGATCTATAGATGGGACAATATGACATAACACAATGATAATCACTACCTCTAAAAATTCTCTGTAGATGAGCTTCAACAATTGCCATAATCAATTTTTATCAAAACACTGGTTATTTGTCTTCATTTCTGTATTCTACTTTAAGTTGGAGATAATACTAATTTAATATAGCATTCTTCAAAAAAATATTATAATCAACCCTTTCAACATGGTGGTTTTATTCACTCTATGCAAATGGGAAATGTTGGGTTTTTTGGTTTGTTTGCTTTTTTACTATTCTCACGTTTCTGTACAAGCTATATATCCTAAGATATGAAGACTAAATGGCTTGAACAGAGCCGCAACATTGCACATGATACAGAGAAACAATTTGACCCAGTAAAGGCAGTGGAAAGGTAGAAAATTAAGGACAAAAAAGCAGAGGAAAAATGAAGGGGGGAAAGGGTGACAGAATTGCCTATTTTACTCAGAAGTAAGGGGACAGTGAGCAGATTCCACCTAACTAGAAAGGGTGAGACCCCCGTGTTTACATTTCAGACTCTAACATAGGGGTCACGCCAGAATTTACTTACATTGTTTTAGAAAGTAATGGAAGCTACGTGGGTAACTCTTAGATCCTATCAGGTCCCTCTCCAGAAAGAACTCCAGCCCCGACCAGTGGAAGGTTATAATGGAACTGGGGGCACGTGGGTCAGAAAAAACAGGCCTTCGGAAGTGGTCAGGGATTATTCCTTTTGATCAATATGTTCTGGGATCCCGGATAACCTCCAAAAGGGAGACTGCGGGGCGAGGCAGGGAGTCTAGGATGGTCCCTCCCGGGACCCAAGGCACAACGGCTAAGCGGCCCAGAGGCCGCCAAAACCATCTGGCACAGGTTTGAGTATGAACGCGGGGTGCTCGCATCCCTCCCTGAGGTATCCTACGAGGCCCACGCAGTCACTGCCGCCTGGCAGAAGCGACCAAGTGCACGACGTGGAACCAGAAAACAATCAACAGCCATAGGTCTCCTTGGAGACCCAGGTCTTGGCACACAACCCCACCATGCCAAGCTCTCGCTCACGCCCCCTTCTGGCGGGGGCGGGGGGCTGCCTGTCTGGATGGCACCTTTAGAGAAGAACGTGGGTTAGCTTCCGCGAGATCAATTTCCACTCCCTTGCGTTAAGGGGTGGAAAAGGCCCTCGGCACTACACAGCTTCCCTTTCTGCAAAGCAAAGGTACTCCCCCACTCCGAGGCCTGGAAAGAAGGGAAGGGCCAAGGCCGCAGGCTCCGCTTTTAGGGGTTCCATGTGAGGACGTCTTCAGCTCCAGCGCCCTGCACGCCCCCTTCACGGTCCCTGGCCCCTATGAGGCCCGTAAGTACTGAGCACAGGGGTAGGCAGCAGGCTTAGCAGACCAAAATTTTTACGAGAGCCTCGTGGAAAGTTTCCTTTGGAAAAATAATTAAGGTGGACGATTCCGATCAGAAAAGAACCCGGCAGGCAAAAGGAGCTCCCGGGAAAATGTGCTCCCGGCCCATCAACTGCAGATCCACAGGAGACGCGCTAAGCGTCAGCCTACGGAGGCGAGGCCCAGGGCTCTAGGCCTTGGGCCACCCAGATCTGGCTCCTCCCGCAGATCACCCGAACTCCCCCGGCCCCCGCCGCTGGCCGGGCGTGGAGGCCCAAGCCCTGCGGCTGCCTCCTCGCCGCCGCAGCACCGATAAATCAGCCAAATCATCACTGAATGTAAACTCCAGTTACTTAAGTGTCCTCTGAGGGGTGATATTGTCTATCTCTATAAATCCCGACTGCGCTCGCTCTCATCAGCGCCTTCCGCCCAATGTGCTTGTCGGTTCAAACGCAACACGCGACCCACAGGGGCCACGCCACCGCCCCCACGCCGTAGCCGCCTTCACCCAGGGCCGTGGCACCCCCAAAGGCAGGGCTTGGGGTGGGTTCGGAGGGGTCCGCACGGCGCCGGGGTCTCCTCCTAAATTCTGAGGCAGGCGAGGTCCCAAAGATCGCAGGAGGCTCTGCAGCTAGCCCTGTACTCCTCGACCTAAAACCCCCTTTAAAAGCACAGAAGCCAATTTCCCCAGCACCTTCTAGGGCACGTGTGATAAAATGTGTGAGACAGCGGTGTGTGACGACGCATGTGTGTAAATTAGTAACTGTAAATGAGGGTGTACGTGTAAAATGTGTCACGGTATATGGGTGTCCCAGCAAAGAGGAAGGGGGCAGGTGTACCAGGAAACATAGATGTGTGAGGTTGTGTGATGCGTGTGCATGTGAAAGTATGTGTGTGGAGTGTGTAACTGGGGCGAGTGTGTGCGTGTGTGTAGGGGAGGTCTTCAGGAGCCCCCTTCCCTCCTGGAGGGGCCAAACTGAGCTGGGCCTCCCGGCCCAAATGCCGCAGCAAATCCCACATGTCCCTTTCACGCGCGGGGCCTGCCACCCGTGGAGAGGAACTCCGGGGCGGCTTCGGCTCCACCTCCCATTTCCCCCAGCGCCCTCCCCAAATACTCGGGGCCGGGCGGATGGGGGCTGCCGACTGTCCTGGGCGCCTTCCTGCTCCGGCTGCTGTTGCTTCTACTCGGGGCGGCGGCGGCGGCGGCTGGAGCGCGTGGCCGGTCCCGGCGGAGAGGCTGCGGGAGAGAGGGAGACTCCACCTCGTGAGAACCCAGCGCGGGGCCGTGTATTCTATCGAATTACTTAGTCACAGAAAAAAAGCGAGGGAGAGGAAAAAAGAAGTCACATGTCCGGGTTATACGTATGCAAACAGAAGTAGCCGAAGGAGGGGAAAATTAAGGCGAGGAGGAGGAGGAGGAGGAAGAGGAACGGCGGCGGCGGCGCAGCCGGGGACAGACACCCACCTGTATGAGTGCGCTTGTGGATCTTGAGGTTCTCGGAGCGCGCGAAGACCTTGCCGCAGCCCGGGAAGGGGCAGGGGAAGGGCTTCTCGCCCGTGTGCACGCGGATGTGGTTGATGAGCTTGTATTTCGCCTTGAAGGGCTTGCCCTCGCGCGGACAGTCCTCCCAGAAGCAGACGTGGCTGCTCTGCTCCGGGCCGCCCACGTGCTCCACAGTGACGTGGTTCACCAGCTCGTGCATGGTGCCGAAAGTTTTGGAGCAGGGCTTGGAGCAGCCGGCCGGGGGCGGTGGCGGCTGCGGCTGCCGAGCCAGCTCCTCCGGGTCGATCCACTTGCAGATGAGCTCCTGCTTGATTGGCTGCCGCATGTAGCGCAGGAAGGCCCCGGCCGCCCCAGGGAGGTGGGGGTGGTGCTGGTGCGGGTGTTGCGCGGGAGCCGGCGGCGGCGGCGCCGGGGGCGGCGCGTGGTGCTGCAGGTGGGGTCCAGGCCCGGCCGCCGCGGCTGCAGCCGCCGCCGCCGCTGCCAGGTTCAGGTTTAAGTTCACAGCTCCGTAGCCGTGCAGGGCAGCTGCTGCGGCGGCCGCCACCGCGCCGTAGTGCGCATCGCCGGAACGCGGCGCAAAGGGCGGCTCCGCGCGGCCGTACAATTCAGCCGCGGCGGCTGCCGCCGCTGCCGCCAACCCCAGGCGCATTTGGCCGTTGAGGGGGTGCTGGTGGCTGCCGGGGGCTCCCGGCACGTCGTGCAGCGCAGGAAAGAGCGCCGGGCCCCCGCCGCCGCTGCCGTCCGGGCCCGCGTAGGTGCCGCTGGCAGAGATGAACATGCCCGCCGAGTGGGGAGGCGGGGCCGGGTGCTGGGGGGAGCCGGCGCTGGACCGCTGCTCCCCTCCGAGCGGGGCCCCGTGCATGGCCGCCGCGGGGGCCGTGGCGGAAGGGTCCCTCCGGAGGACGAAGTCCCTGCTGTGGCCTTTGCCGCTGCTGCCGCCGTCGCCACTGTTGGTGGTGGTGTAGCCCGAGAGGGCAGGAGGAGGAGGGGGAGGGGAAGGGGGCGAAGGGGAGGGAGGAAGAGGAGGGGCTGGGGGCGGTGGCGCGGAGGGCAGCGCACTGCTGCTACCCCCACCACCAGAATAGGTACGGGCCCCGGGGTGCGCAGCGGAGGCTGCTGCGCGGGCGGTGACCGCGGGAGCCTCAGGCTGTGCCCGGAGCGCCTGGGAGGGAGGGCTGAGGCGGAGTGCGCTCGCCTGAGCCATGTGCTCAGGTCCCATCGGAGTGGTGGCCACGCCGGGGTCAGCGCCCGGGTCCCGAGGGCGGAGGTGCGTGGCTATGGCGCGAAGTTGGGAGTGGGCGGGCGGGCTGCCCAGCACCGGGAAGCCTGTCATAGTCTGAAGAGGCCTGGCCTGAGCCGTTGCCAAATCCGCTAATCTCAGCGCTGGCGGGTTCCTCTTGCTCAAAGGGAGCTCCATCAGAACCACACAATCGGACCCATAGACCCTCCCTGGGGGGACTTTTTTTGCCCTCTGCCCGCCTCCCAAAACATGTATATATTAGGGACCCCTTAACTTCTTTGTCCTGGCCTCCTAACTCTGCTTATTCCCGTTCCCACTCTGTCCTCCAGCGATTGGCAGAGTGAACACCACGTTTGAGCTGCACAGTGGGACCGAGATTTTGGAAATGGCACGGGTGGGATTGGAGAGAGCCCCGTGATTGGCAGCAACAGCGGCTACCCGATTGGCTCCCTTTCAGGTCCTGGTCCCAGTGGAGATCCGCCCCACTGCTCGTAGCCGCCTTAGCTTTCGCTTCGCGCCCCCTCCTCCGTTGGAGCCCGGCGTCACCGCCTCCCCGGGGATGCCCAAGTTGCACTTGCAGAAAGTTTGTGCTGGGCCTGCGCGCGCATCGCTTTTCCTTTCACAGACGCTCCTGGAGGAGAGCGCGCGCCGGCACGCGGCTGAAGGGCGAGTTGTGGCTAAGGGCTGCACCCCCCCCCCCCGCCCCGCGCCAGGGGAGGGGGGAGGTGCAGAAGGCAGGGAGGTATCCCCAACTTCAAAAACCTCCGCTTCAGCGCAAGCAGGAGCACCTTCCAACAACCACACACTTCCCTTGGAAGAGCCCTAGGCTGCTCTCTGGAGAAAAAGGGCGAGCAGATGTTCGCCCGTCATCACACTTGTAGAGGTGATGCTAGGATCTTATCATTTGGGAAGGACACCGATCTGCCAACGGCTCACGTAGGGCTCGCGGGCAGGAGGCAGAATGAGGAAGGATATTAAAGTCCTATTGGTTGCAAAACAATGTGGGTAATTCGGCTCTACTAAACACCAAGCGTGGTCAAAATAAATCTTTCCCAAAAGGAACCGTTGTACCTCGACCTTTTGGCTCCTGGAAGCCCTTTCAATATGGTTCAAAGGAATTGGCTCGAAATGTAATCTCACCGCTCATCGGTTCTAGATCTGCCACTTCCAATTGGCTTTGGGGGAGGGGGAAGGGGGACGTCTTGTAGCGATTTAACTTTTGCCTGTGGTAGATACAGTGGCGGGGCAGGCCAAACAGCATGTCTCTAGAGGGAAGCAGCAAAGTAAACAATATCCTTTAAGCGGAATTTTTCTTCTAGTCCAGGACGCACAACATGTGTGCCTCAGTTTCTTCGAAAGGACCACAAATTAGAATTGATCCAAGAAAATAATTATTTTTAAATCAAGCAAATATCTTCGCTATTTATTTACTAATAGAATAACCTAATTTGTTATCATTTTCTAAAATACTGATATAGCAGGAGAGATGTTTTATTTTAAAAGAATAAAAAACTGGATTTTAATAAAATGAACCCCATATCTTTCAAGCAATTTCCCATAAAGTTAGTTTAAAAAGAGAAATAGGTTCCTGCATTACTTTTTGGGGGCCAGAAAATTGTGGCATCCCCCAAACTCCAGGGTTTTTACTGTCCCAGAGTTTCACTTCAGCTTTTAAAAATAAAGCATAGTAAAATTTTGTGATGTTCCAAAATGCTCAAAATTTAAAGTCACGGTTTTTAATTTTTATTTTGTTGCCCTGCATAAAATTATTTGTAAAAAAAAATGATAATGGCTAAAATGATTTTTTTCTTTTGGGATACAATGAAACATTATCAGCTTAATTCGTTTCCAGTCCACGTAAAAATAGACTGCATAAAGCCATCATCTGGGAGGTGGTCCTGGGAAGAGGTAAGAAATGTTTTTTGAAAGAGCTGATCGGATAACCCCATTTACACTGCTATGAATAATGTTTAACTAGAACTTACTTATTAGCCCAGGGAATGTAATTTCTCTTATAAAACTGACAGCCACGTAAAGAAAGTACTACAATCAAATTTCAAATAGGCTCTTTCCTTAATTTTTTATGAAATTCAAATACAGGGAAATAAGAAAGGCATGAGTGCAAACACAATTACAAATGTTTTAATAAAAAAGTGACAAATCCATATCTGTATTTAGGGAGCACAAGTCCTTTTACAATTTCGTTTCAAAGACTCAAAACATCTCAAGCCAAACAGGCAACAGTGGAGTGAGGACTGTGCCATCTCTATGGATGGTTTCTGAGGAAAGCATCGTACTTGCAATTGTCACCACTGTCTTCATTTCCTCTCAGAACATTTCAAATAAGTTCCCTTTATTTGAATTCCTTGGCAATGAGTGTCCGTGCTTGCATAATGGCAGCTTTACGTTCAATCCTGCAGGTTATAAGTAAAAACAAAAAGAATGAATAAAGAAAGAACATAACCAAAGCATAGCCTTTAATACGGACTGTTGAGCATTTTTATTGTGCAATAAAATGGGTACCTCCACCCCTTTCAAAATAGCTTTTTCTCAAAATTATAACTGCTTTGTTTTATTGAATTGCTGAAATTTAATGGTTTAATGAGTAAAGGCATGAAGGAGAGGCTGTAAAAATGTGAATAATGGTGCAGCAGAGCCGAGCGGAATCTGGAACCCGCCTCCTTGTACAACTCTTGTTAAACACAGCGTGGTGTGTATCTGTCATCGATTTAATATGTCTTAATTCAGATATACTTCCCTGATCAATTTTTTTATGGACGTCTAAAAAAGAAAATACTTTCTTAGGAAATAATAGAGATTTGGGTGGCAATTGAAAAGAGTGATATTTACACAATGCATTTAATGAACATTTGCAAATTTATGACTAAACCCAGACCCTAAAAAGATAATTGACTCAGGTAAATCGACTTGAGATGCTAATTCTTAAAAGGAAGAACTGGGAACAAAATTCAATCAGCACCAATGAGACGCCAATAAACCGCCTGCCAATTAAACCTGAGAATAGGCCTTGCTAGATGGTCATCAGGAAGGCTCTCAGTGAATTTCCGGGATTGCCTGCCTTTATTTCAAAATAAGAAAGAGCTTCTTATTTTGTAGACGCGTTTTTTATCATTGTGATGATCCGCCTAACCCCAGGTGCGCTGTTTCTTTTTCAAGCTTTTTGGGAGTCAAATCAGACCTCTTAACATCCCAAGTTTCTAAGGACCTGTGTCACACTTCCTAAATAAACACCAACAATTTCCAGGGAGTTGAAAATAATACCGGGGGGGAGGGGTATGGAAGTCGTTATTCCAGTTCTGTAGATTTAGTGCTATACTTTCGCTGTGGCGCTGGTAGATAGGGCCGGTCATCAAACCTCATGCCCTTGTCTGCACTTTGGCAGCGGAGGTGCCTGTGTGGGGGTCTCAGCATGGCGATACGTGGAAATGCCCTTTCTAGGGTTAACAGGTGTTCTTAGGGGAGAATCCATTTCCAGACTTCACTGTTGCACCCTAACCCCACCCTCCTCTCAGCCGCAAACAAAAGCGCGAGGAGGTTGGGAGGTAACAGTAAAACACCGAGGCCTGAACCAAGCCTCGCTCGGCTGCCTGAAGGCACCAGGCCGGATCTCTGGGGGATGCCCGAGCTGGCGCTAACGGCTTCCCGCTGCGCGGAGTGGTGGTGGGGGGGTGCAGTTTGCAGCTCCCGGGTGCGCTCCTCTCGTCACTGAATCCAGCCAAGTTTCCTTGTGATGGCTGTGGGCAATTAATAAACTCTAAGGGAAGTGAATTGGACATTTCCTGGCTTTTGAGCCTTTGTTTGATTGTTTCTGCAGGCGGGGGAGGGGGTAAGCCCGGGACCGTGAGGTGGATAGGAAAGGAGCTGGGGGAACAACCTAGCTGCCTTTTATTGCCCTTGCGATTGCTTTACTGCTCTCCGGTCGCGAGCGGCTTCCGTGAGACCCGCTTCCTTGCAGAAGGGCTGGATGCCTAACGAATTTGGAGCGCCTAGTGCCATTTGGGTCGCGCCAGAGGCGGGTTCGAGAGCGAACACGTTATCCGGAGTTAGCCGAGGGATTGAAGTACTTTGCAGCCCAGACGGAAGGCGGCAGTGGGTGCTCAGCTGGGAGGAGGAGAGTTACTAGCAGACATTGAAAAAAGGGGTTATGCACTCAAGAACTCTTTAGGCCGAGGAGAGGTGGGCAAAGGAGCCCTCAAAGCTGCGTTTTATTGAGTTTTGTCACGGCCGGAAGTGACAAGGACTTTGGGTTCAAGGGCTTTTCCCAAATCAGGCTCTCCGGGCGTCTAGGCAGTTCCCGACTAACAACCCACCTGCACTGGGCAGGCACCCGGTCCCCACCCTCCTGCCCTCACCACTAGCGTTCTGACCCCGTGGGCGCCGCGCCCCGGCCGGCCCAGGGGGCTTGAGTGCTCGGAAGCGCGCAACGCTCTGAGCGCCTCTGTAAGTGTGACATCTTTTTCCCTCCCTTCTAAGCTCAGGCAGCAAAGATACTTGTGGGGCTAAGAGTAACCCAAAACGTGCTTTTTGCTTAAGTTTATGATCCCTGTCACTCTTACATGGGTTCATGTAAACAAGGATTTTTTTCCAAAGTAAAATATTGGTAATGTACGGCTGTGATTGAAACGTTAGTTTTCTTGGGTTTGGGATAGTCAAGAATTGGTCACACCCCATGTCCAACTGACTTTAGTGGTTAAAAGCCCTTGAAAAATTATGGCTCTCTACTTCCCCACTATTAAAAAGTAAATGGAGTGAAATTGGCCTGTCATCAAATATTCTCACTTGGTTCTTGATCATTTTTACCCTCAGAGATGGGGGGTAGGTGGATAATGACCTCTGACCCACATTTGACCAGTAGGATTGGTAAATTCTTGGGAAATGCCTAATTGTTGTGTTTCAAAATATGCTTATAAGGTCAAAACAGGAACCACAAAGTGTCCTTATGTGTTCATGGTTCATATAACCACCCAATATTATTTATTTCAGCTGCAAGGTTAGTTCTCCTCCATTCTTTAGCCTGTAGGATGTTCTTGAGTGGTGGATAAAGAGGAACAGAGATGGTGGTGGTGGTGTTTTTTATTTCAAATTTTGTGGGTAATTCCCCCCCCACTTCACACCCCTTCCAATATCTATACTTCAATATTTGAAGAAGCTGTTGAGATAAATCAAATAGTGACACGTTGATGGATTTACTTGTGTGAGCAATATGGCTGACATATGGCATTGTTATTTATGAATGACAGCATAAATTGTATTACCACGTCCATTGCAGTAATACTGCAGCTTATTGGAAAGCTGCTTGCCTGTCACCAGTATTCAACCTCCCTGGATATGGTTCGCCGGGGAGCCCAAAGAGTATCGGTCCTCAAAATGATTAAACACATTCATGTAAGCTAATGCCTCCTGTTTTTTGGTTTACTTTTGTTTTGTTTTACAGCAATAGAAACACTCTCATTAGGAAAGAGGAAACAAAGTAAGGACAATTCGTTTTCTTCCATTTGCAAAACCACAACCACTGTCACACAGAAATGTTGGCGTCTATGTTTTTCTGAGTCCCTAATGACAAATACACAAACATTTGCATTCCTATCACTAAACTGCTGGTGAGCATATATTTTATATAGAGACGTTTTATAAGCCTAGTTACAGAATAGTAAATTTTAACGGTAGGAAGAAGAGAGTTCTTTTAGCAGACAGGAGAGGGCCTTATCCTACCACCTCCCACCTCCCCTTCTTAAAAATGGCATTTAAAAGTTACAACATTGGCTGAGATTTTCACGATTTCCCTTTCTTTTATGTTACAGATTTTCCCTTCTTTTATATTACACTTCTCTAAAGCTCTGACAAAGAACTTTTGTTCTATATGGGTCTTACAGAGGAGGCTCCCCCACCACACATGTGGTCCTTCACGGGTCAGGGGTCAGCCAGCCCAGGAGTAGCTGAGAGGGCTGAATCAAAGGTGACCTGCAACTTAATATCCTGTTGATGATCTTGTTGAATTTATGAGTCTGTGATGCAGAGGATGGTGCTGAAATCTTGTAAAATCCTTTCTTTCTTTCTTGCTCTCTTTCTATCTTTCTTCTTTCTTTTGGTTTGATGTATATAGACAACTGACTCCACATTTGCTTCTCCCATCTCTTCTCCCATATACACCCTTTACTTTAGGAGGAAAATGAAGTTTGGGTGATACAGCCACCGAGTGTTTCTGTTTTCCAATTTAAAGGTTGATTTTGTTTGCTTGTTTGTTTTTGGCTTTTGCTGGCCAGCAAGATATACCTGTGTGTGTGTGTGTGTGTGTGCGTATGTACACACAAAACACTCACCACACTACCGAAGAACTGAGTCAACCATCCACAGAGGTCCACAAGGGCATCGAGGTGCTCAGGGAACGAGTGCCCAGGCTTTTGATGTTTCGGGGTTGTTTTTCTTTTGACAACCGAATTCTCTGTCGCACTGCCATTCCCTCCACTTGCCGGGACATGGAAGCAAGCCCCGGCGTTCAGGGGCCCGCTAATGCAGGGATAGCCACAGACAGCAAAACCCCTACCCTCGCCAGCTTGGCGCAGGCTCAGTGAGATCTCAAAAGAACAATTTTGGAAAACTTACAAAGAGGGGACATATTTGCCCGACGGAGACAATTGTGGGTTCCGAGAATCTGACATTGCAACAGCGGGCCCTTCCGGAAACCTGTTGAAAAACTGAATTCTCTCATACGGTGCAAAATGCAGCTTGGCCGCTTTTTTCTCTCCCTCGAAGGAACCCAAATCTGCTTTTGGGGCAATGACTGAAAAGCCTTTGTAGGATTTTGCGTCCCCCTTGCTTTCTTGAGCACTCTTTCATTTCCCTTTCCTTCCTAAAAACAAAACAAACAACAACAAAAACGTGTCACGAGATATAGGGGCTGTGTGGCTTGCAGAGAAATAAAGCACTTCCAAGAGGGGCCGGCGACGTGACTTTGAACTTGGCTCAGCTCCTGTGTCCTTCGGAGAGAGGAGAGCTGGAGTGGAGAAAGAACAGCCGGGAAAGCCCAGACTGCGGGGTCTCCGGTGGGAAGTAGGGCGTCTGCCCCACCACCCGGCCGTGCACGCCCCCGGAACCCGACGCGATCGCTCGCCCAGCCGCGCCCGCCCGAAACGCGGGCGCTGCAAGAGAGGAACCAACCCGAAAGGAGAGAAGGGGGCAGGAGGAGAGGATGGAGGAGTGGAGAGAGGGCGAGAACGTGGGGAAAGAGGAAAACTCGAAGTCTGACGGCTTGAAAGAAGGAAGAGAAGTGAGGTTTTGGATGTGCAGGATCGCTATTCTCACGATCAACTTCTAATAAAATATTTTTTTGGAAAAAATTTTGGAGTAAGCTTTCTCAGTTATTTCCCCCTCCACGTAAATTGATGAATAAAGTAAACAAGTGTGAAAGGCTGGGCAGTGATTGGGCTGTTTTTTTTTTGTGTGTGTGTTTGTTTGTTCCTGTATCAGGGCAGTTTTTCTGACTGGAGATTTTTCTCTTCTCTCTGAACCTCAGTCTTAGGTCCCTCTCTGTTTAGGGGATCAATTTGGCATTTGCCTTCCCCCGTATTTGCTTTCTTCATCCCCCTTCACACAAAGAGCGGTGTGTGGAAAAGAGGAGCGTTTCCGCCTTTCAGGGAAGGCGAGAATCTCCAGCTACAAGGCACACTCCTGGGCTTTCAGACTCGATGCCGGGGCCCCCTTCTTCCTCCTACGCCCCGCGGCGGGAGTGGGGGTGGGGACCAGCGGGAGCGCACAGGGCCCCTCATTCAGCGCGCTGCGGCCGGCGTCGACCTTGAGACCCGTTAAGCCGGGAGAGGCGGGCTGGGCCGGCACGAGGGCGCGCAGGTCCCGCCAGCAACAGCAAGCTGCAGCGGTCTGTCCGCGCTTTTGTCAACTTCATCTCAGGATGAAAATTTTAAATGCTAGTTGACTATTTACTCTTACTTGAATTTTATTTCAACTCTCCAAAATTTGTAAATAAAAGCACTTCTCCGACCTTGCATTCACACCTTCGCAGCCTCCGGGCCGGCTGCTCCCTCTTCTGCTACCTCGGAAGTGCAAACTCTCCGCCGCGGGACAGGAAATGTCCACAGCGGCCAACCAGGGGCCCGGGGCTGGGGGTGGGGGCGGCCGGAGCCCCAGGGCCGAAGGCGAAGTCGGGGGCCTCACAAGGAGGCGTCTTGAGGCCGCCCCACCACCTGTGTGTGTGTTGGGGGGGGATAAGTTCCCCCCTCCTGGAGGAGTGATAAAGATCTTCTAGAACCCTTATCAGTCTGGAGATTTCTTCTCCGGAGGCCCCGAGGCTGACCCCACGTCCAAACTCCAACCTGAGCCTTTCTTGGCGGCGCGCCTCGGGCACCCCACCTTGGCAGTGGCCTGGGTATCTACCCCGAAGGTGACACTCTCTTTAAACGACTTCGAACACCCTCCCTCGAGGGGGTCGCTACCCAGTGTTTACTGCTGTAACAAGAGCAAGACTCGGGCGGCTGGGAGAACAGTCGTGGAGGAGGGGGCGACCCATGAAGGGGCGGTGTCTGGGTGAGTTTCCACGCAGTAGGAGGAAGCCATCCCGGCTTTATCTAGGCCCACCATCCTGCACCTGTGTTTTCAAGACCACAGAGCAAGTTTACAAAACGAGGAGGAAAAGGATAGGGAACATGCCAACCGATCAAAACATCGGCCCTCAGCCTGCTCCCCAGACGTGCTCCTGGCAGGGCCCAGGGCCTGTAGCGTCGCGGCACGCAGGGCCTCCCCGCTCCGAGACTCGGTACTACTAGCCACGTTCTCGAGCGGCCGGGAGTACCGGCTTTCGGGATCGCCTCTGGTCCGCGGGGAGTCCGTAGGCTCTGCGGAAGGGTGCGAGAGCAGTGTGCTGTCCGCGCCGGGCCAAGGACCCTGTAACCTCCCGGCCTGGTCCCGCGCCATGGCGGTTGCCAAGCTCCGGGGAGCGCGCGGTTGACTGGCACAGGAGCGGCAGCGCGGAGAGCGCTGGCTAGGAGCGGGGAAGCCTCGCAGGCCCCGGCAGCTGCCGCTTTCCTCCGCGGCTCGAGCCGCTGGGAGCTTCGAAGGCGCGAGGGGGGAGGGGTGGACCTGCCGCTGGGCGGGGGCGCAGGATTGACGGGGCCGCGACAGCCAATGGTGGCGCCGGCAGGGCGGGCGGGGCGAGAGTCGCGGTTAAAGGGGCGGTGTGACCTGGAGCTGGGGAGAGGAAGACCAGGGAGGGAGGTGGGGGGGCTAGGGAGGAGGGGAGAGGAAAAGGAGGAGACAAAAAATAAAAAATAAAAGACTTCGGCGTCAGTGGAGCCCACTGAAACAAACAGGCGGGGGCGGGGGCGAACGGACCCCACCTCAGCTAAAAGGGGCCAAATGCTTTGGCCTCTTCGCATTTTGCTGGGGCCGCGGCGTCTGACCAGTCCTCGCGGTTGCGGCCGTCCGTTCCGGGTCCAGCGCCCCAGGCCGCAGGCTAGAGGGAGTGGGCGAGCTAGAGATCACTTTTTTTTTTTATTGTTGTTATTGTTTTACAGCCCAGCACCCCCCCCCCGCCTCCCTTTCCTCCGTTCGCCTTCTCCCACCCACAGCCTCTTCTCTCCTCTCCCTCCCCTCCTCCCGAACTTAAAGAAAAAGGGAGCCGCGCAGCAGCTCCCTTCATCTGGGGGAATTCGTGCCGCTATAAGTTTACTACGCCGGGCGCAGCCCATGCCAAGCGCGGAGGACCTGGAGGGCTAAACACGGCGGCTGCGGCGCCGAACAATACAGGTCGCGCGCAGGAGGAAGCGGCCGAAGGAGCGCGCCGCGTAGAAGGCGCCGGGTCCCCGCCCGCCGCCCCAGCGCCCCGGCGGCGGTCAGGTGGAGCTCCGGGAGCGCCAGGCTCCGGCACCAAGCGAGGAACTCCCCTCCGTCCGCTCCTCACCAGCCTGCCTGTACCGCCGCCACTCTCGGACACCGTGGCCCCACCGCTACAGTGATTTCATTTTGCGGGCGCCTCTTGGCGTTGCCTGGCTGGTGGTCCGCAGGGCGCGCGCGAGAGAGTGAGTGTACGTGCGCGCGCGAGTGCGCGCAGGGGTGGGGGCGGCGGCGCTACTCTCGCCCCCCGCCGACCCCCCTCTCTGCTCGGCTCCCCACACCTCCCTGCGGTTCCCTCCTCCCGCCCCCCCCTCCCTTGCCCTGCCCTGCCCGCCCGCCCCCGCCGCAGCTCCTTTAATACACTTTGGTTCTCCGCCTGGCTTTGGACTCTTCTCCTCCTCCACCTCCTCCTCCTCCCGCGCCTCCTCCACTGCCGCCTCCTCCTCCTCTTCCTCTCCGCGCCTTCGTTCGACTCTCGGACGCCCGAAGCAGATCCAGGCGGCAGAGGCGGCGGGAGCTGAAGCGCGGCTCTCGGGGCTGAAGCCACCACCACCACCACCACCGCTGCCTGCTCTCGGAGCTGGGCGGCTGCTAGACTCACTGCGCGCGGAGCGGGCGTGGGAGCCTAGAAGGCAAGGGGCTCGCCGGGGCGGGCGGGCGCGCTGGCCATGCTGCTGGACGCCGGGCCGCAGTTCCCGGCAATCGGGGTGGGCAGCTTCGCGCGCCACCATCATCACTCGGCCGCGGCGGCGGCGGCGGCGGCGGCAGAAATGCAGGACCGTGAACTGAGCCTGGCGGCGGCGCAGAACGGCTTCGTGGACTCCGCGGCTGCTCACATGGGCGCCTTCAAGCTCAACCCGGGCGCCCACGAGCTGTCCCCGGGCCAGAGCTCAGCGTTCACGTCGCAGGGCCCCGGCGCCTACCCTGGTTCCGCTGCGGCTGCCGCTGCTGCCGCGGCACTCGGGCCCCACGCCGCGCACGTCGGCTCCTACTCCGGGCCGCCCTTCAACTCCACCCGAGACTTTCTGTTTCGTAGCCGCGGCTTTGGAGACTCGGCGCCCGGAGGCGGGCAGCACGGGCTGTTCGGGCCAGGAGCTGGCGGCTTGCACCACGCGCACTCGGATGCGCAGGGCCACCTCCTCTTCCCCGGCCTCCCGGAGCAGCACGGGCCGCACGGCTCACAGAACGTGCTCAACGGGCAGATGCGCCTCGGGCTGCCCGGCGAAGTGTTCGGGCGGTCGGAGCAGTACCGCCAGGTGGCCAGCCCGCGGACCGACCCGTACTCGGCGGCTCAGCTCCACAACCAGTACGGCCCCATGAATATGAACATGGGCATGAACATGGCAGCGGCCGCGGCCCACCACCACCACCACCACCATCACCCCGGTGCCTTTTTCCGCTACATGCGGCAGCAGTGCATCAAACAGGAGCTCATCTGCAAGTGGATCGACCCCGAGCAGCTGAGCAGCCCCAAGAAAAGCTGCAACAAGACTTTCAGCACCATGCACGAGCTGGTGACCCACGTCTCGGTGGAGCACGTCGGCGGCCCGGAACAGAGCAACCACGTCTGCTTCTGGGAGGAGTGTCCGCGCGAGGGCAAGCCCTTCAAGGCGAAATACAAACTGGTCAACCACATCCGCGTGCACACGGGCGAGAAGCCCTTTCCCTGCCCCTTCCCGGGCTGCGGCAAGGTCTTCGCGCGCTCCGAGAACCTCAAGATCCACAAAAGGACCCACACAGGTAACCCCGGGCCAGAACAGGGGTAGGGGCGGAGGGAAGAGGCTTTGGCTGGTTTACTGAGAGAAACGCACTGACTGCCAGTCCTTAACCTTGGTTTGGGAGATGTTTTTGTGTGTGCGAGGTAGCCAACGGCTTGTTTTCGTTGGAAAATGAAAGACTCTTACAGGGCTGTTTTTTTCCATGTGTGGAAATGGAGTTTTTAATAACCAATGTAACATCAAATGTACACTTTGGATGATGCAGTTGCTTCGCTCGGTTCATAATTGCTCAGCCCAATTATTAATTTCCGTTCTAAATAGAGCGCACAAAGTAAAACTTGCTCTTCAACTGCGTACCTGGGAATGGAGCCTTGAGAGGATTTGCCAGCTTGTCTGAATGTGCTTTTCTGCTTCGGGTGTGTCTGTATTCTGTGTTCGACTGGCTTGTGTTTCGCCGCTTACTTTACTAGGGGCCCAAATGTCCTTCCAGAACTATTTCCCATTAAATGAGCCTAGTGTGAGCCGAAAGGGTAAAACATTTCTCGTTGTTAAAGCCCATCTCAGGGTGGGTCTGGGAGCATTATGGTGGGATCGCAGTGGCTTGGGAAATTATCTAGTGGCCCCAGAGGGTTTGCGATTCCTAACTTGGACCGACAACCCCGTCAGCGAGGTCCCGGGGAACAATCGCATGACAAGAGAGAGCCGCAAAAAAAGAAGGCACCTCTCGCTTCGTAGATTATTCATCCATGACCAGGTCCCAGCCAAAATCGTGCCAGACGATTTCCTAAAAGAAAGCCAAATGTTTTAGCAACTTCTCCCGTCAATATTTACTCCAAAGTGGGGATGCGCCAGCGGCCTATTGTTCTCTTCCGGGAAGGGAGCTAGGCGAGGTGCGAGACAAGCTTTTAACAAGGTTTAAATTTTGAGAAATTTATTTGCATGAAATGCTTGCTTTCGATTCCTGTGTCTGAGCGGATGTCTTTAAAAAACAATTTAGGTGCTAATGAAATTTAACGTTAAATGGTCTCCTTTCCAAGTGGAACAATGTTCGTTCTCACACCTCTAAATGACTCCAAGCGTTTGGAATTCTGGCAACAGGATGCAGGGGCCGCCAGAAAATTAACAGGAAGGTTTTTGAAAGCCTTCGCTATCACCCCCACCCCCACTGCCTAGCCTGTGCCTCTGCGATCCCTGGATCTCCCTTATCTTTAATATTTATCTTTTCTCCCCAACTTATTAAAAAATAACTGGAAGTGAGATTACAATTATGGTTAATTTAATTCGCAGGATTTTGGATGAAAAATACTGGCTCAGTCACTATCCACAGCGTGTCCCCAAACAACACACAGCAACTCCAAATCTAATTGCCTACTGGCCCCAGAGAGAAACTGACAGCAGCCCAGCAGTCTGTGTGATTTTCATAATGCCCCAAATATTTTGTCATAAATAACAGCTTCTCCATGGCGAGACTAACTCGTTGGAAGTTACAAATCTAAGAAGCTCTATTGAAAGGCAGGCAGGGCCAGGTGTTACCCCAAAGTACTTACAAATCTGAGGAAATGGGTGTCGGTCTGGAAGAAAAGTGAAATATGAAATCAAAAAGCAGGACCATCAGGTGGGGACAGTTCGTTTCACCTTAGCTTCGCTTAGAGGGGCCCATCCGTGTAAGGAACCCAGACCCTTCTCCTCCGTTCTTCCTCCTCGAAGAGGCCTCGCCCCTCCAGGATGGGTGGCAGCTCCCCAGGAGGCCTGGGTGTCCACAGCAAGTGCCCGCGTTTGCCTTCCACAGGCGAGAAGCCGTTCCAGTGCGAGTTCGAGGGCTGCGACCGGCGCTTCGCGAACAGCAGCGACAGGAAGAAGCACATGCACGTGCACACCTCCGACAAGCCCTACCTGTGCAAGATGTGCGACAAGTCGTACACGCACCCCAGCTCCCTGCGGAAGCACATGAAGGTACCGCCCGGGGGCCGGGAGAGGGGCAGGGCGGCCGGCCGGGCCTCTGGCTCGCGGCCGGCCTGAGCAGGCGCGGGCCCCGCGGGGCCGGGGCGGCGGGGGCGCTCTGCGGGCGCCGCCCGGGGGCCTGGCCCACAGCAGCTGCACTCACACCCAGTCCCCTCTGGTCTCCCCTCCCGCCTTCTGTTTTGCAGGTCCATGAGTCCTCGCCGCAGGGCTCCGAGTCCTCCCCGGCCGCCAGCTCCGGCTACGAGTCCTCCACGCCCCCGGGGCTGGTGTCCCCCAGCGCGGAGCCCCAGAGCAGCGCCAACCTCTCGCCCGCGGCGGCGGCGGCGGCGGCGGCAGCGGCGGCGGTGTCCGCGGTGCATCGGGGCGGAGGCGCAGGCGGCGGCGGCGCGGGCAGCAGCTCCGGCGGAGGCAGCAGCGGGGGCGGCGGGGCGGGAGGCGGGGGCGGCGGCAGCTCCGGCGGGGGCAGCGGGACTGCCGGGGGCCACGGGGGCCTCTCCTCCAACTTCAATGAGTGGTACGTGTGAGGGGCCAGGGCCTCTCTGCCTCCCAGTCCCCACCCTGGCGCAGCAGTCCTCCGTCGCCCCGAGGGCACCCTGTGATTGTGTTGTTAAAATTATGAATCTGATTTTTATGATGATTAAAATGATTTTACCAGCAGAAGGATTTTTAAAAGTTTTTTTAAGAAAATAATCTAGGCATGAAAAGCAAAAATATCCCTAATGCAGTCTGTGAAGCTAAAAATAAAAAAATAAATAAAAAATAAAACCCCGTAAAAATATCGACCCCAACCCTTGCCCTTCCCCCTCGTGCCCGCTCCCCTTCTCACCCCGTTCCCGGTCTCCTGGCAAACTGTACATAGCGGACTCCTTCCTTCTCTGAGGTGGTTCAATGGCTTCTTGGTGTATAGGAGTTTGTCCATTTGTAGCCCTCTGGATTGCGTTCCTTCCTGCCTTCCCTTCCCCCAAAGTGATGGGTTTTTCTTTTCTCTTTTTAGTCTACCTGGCTTCTTTTTAAGTAATGTGGAAGAAAATGGTTTATTTTGTATTGTGGTATTGAATATTGTGTTTCTTTTTATGAGGCAACTTGATCGTAAACTTCATACAACTATAGACTGGAAAAAAATGAGCCGTGCCAAAGTCGCCCTTCTGTTTCTTCAGCACACTGATCCCCACAGCACACACGTAACACACCACCAATGCTTGTGAATGTATTTTTCTGTTAGCTGCGTTTACATGTGATGTTTTAGTGCTTCTGCAAATTCAGTTTGTTAGTTTCTGTATGAAAGATCGTGGGGGGAAAGTAAAGGTCGTGCCGTTAGCTTTTTCCTTAATAACACCCTTCCTTTTGTAAATATTCGTTACCATATTTATCCATTTGTAATTAAATTATGGTATTAACTTGCTACAGAGGAAACAATATTTATAAAGAATGTTTCTTAACTATAAATATGTACAATTGTGGGCATAAACTGTTTCAGATTTTTTATTTGAAGGTTTTAAGTGGCTTGATCATTTCTTGTGATATGTTTTGAAAGTAATGCATACAGAAATATAATAAAATGTGTTGAAACTGCATGAACATACCATTTTTTTCTAGCAAAGTTATTGAAGAAATGGGAATGAGGCAGCTGAGGAGGGTCCACAGGGGCATGGATCAGCTGCACCATCTCACATTCTGGGAAGGAAGGTATATGTATGAGTAGAAACTGGGCCAAACTGCCCCTTTGGCAGAAAGTCTCAAAATTCTTTTCTATGTCCTTTGTTTTATAGCTGAGAGTGAATTAAATTTTTGGAAAGTCTCTGTGAGGAATGGTGGCAGGAACCATCATTGTTTCTAATGGCTCCATTATCTGAGGGAATGCCATTCTTTCAGCTACTTGGACTGGATTTAAGAGCACTAAATATTTCCTTATTCTTTGTTTTCCCTCATCCCTGCCCCCTTTCCTGTCCCTCTGGAAAGCTAAGGTAGAGTTATTTTTAATTGCACATTTAAAATTGAGCTGAGTACTTTGTTTTTGAACTTGGCCCCATGATTACAGTTTAAGGGACCATTTCTACCAAAAGTTGTTTGTTTTTTTTGAAATTCTGAACCGCTTGTTAAATGCAGCTTATCTGCACAGCCACTGCACACCAATAAGCAGAATGTTTGAGAGAAGATAATAAATTGACTATATTTTAATTTAGGGAAGCAACAAAATGTTGGTCCCAAAAGAAAATTTCTTCAAGAATTCAGTGAAACAATACAGACTAAAATAACCAGGTGGAAGCAAGGCAGAACTCTGATCACCAGCTTTCTCTGCAGCCTCAACCCCCTACTCCGCCAGACTTACCATTTTCCAACAAGTTGCTCCAAGGAAGAAGGCAATAATTTTAATAATTGAAGGGTAGGAATAGGGAAAACTCTTTATAAATCCCTGAGCCATCAAGACACCACCACCTTCCTCAGTGTCTCCAGAGTCCCTGGCAGTCTCCAAGTCACATACCCCCTACCCAGTGATGAAAATTTGGGCAGTGACAGCGACGCCTCCATAGGATTGCCAGGCACGCAGGGCTCTGCTGGGACCCAAAGTGAGGCTGGCCGCTGCAGTGACTGCTGCACATCTCCCTCTCTGGCCCTTGACTGAGCCGCAGGTTAGGCTGACTAAGTCTGAGGGCCGCTTGAGGAGAGAAAGGCAATCCTGACCTCTTGGAGGCCATGACACCAATTCAATGAGGAAGGAAGGGCTCCAGCCTGGGGACTGTGTGTGTGTGCACCCCCAGAAGGTGGAAGACACCAACTCGCCCTCCCCAGCAGCCCTGCAAACTGCCCAAGAGCCAACTCCTAAGCAATCAACCCCTATTAAAATCAAATTTATAACCCCTAGTAATATTAAATTATTAAAATAATTGACATATGTTACTGATCCTTGGTAGATTTCATTGAACATATTATAAGCTGTGAGGAAAATCCTTTAGGGTTTTCCAATGTCCCCAACCCTTGGAGGGAAGACGAAATAATCAGAGAAAAGTCATCATAACTTGTACAAGAATGATACGGTCTACTCCAAATGTTTTAAACTCTGTGTGTGTGTGTGTGTGTGTGTGTGTGTGTGTGTGTGTGTGTGTAAGTTACTGGCTTTGAGACCTCCCAAAACTAAGAACGATGAAGTGGGGGTGGGAGAACTTTAGTATTAACTCTAGGTCTCAGGACTTCCCTTCTCATTTGGGGGGAGAAGGAACTCAGCAAGAAGAGGAGGGCGACCTAACAGCCTTGGCTGCATAGCTTTCCAGATCCGAACTCAGCTACCGGAGGAACCTCTGGGTCTCCGGGTGCTGTCCTAGTTAGCAGGATGTAAAAATCGGAAGGAGGGTAGCTTGAGGTGGAAGGCCACAGCCCGGGAGCGGGCTCTTAGTCCGCCCTGGGATGTGAGGAGCGGTTTGGAGCAGCTTTCCCGCAAAACGACTCGCGGTTCTCCGGCTCTTGCATCCCCACCGCTCTGTCCAAACAAGTCACGGACCGACGGCATGATCCAGCCTCCTCCCTTTTCTTCGGCCCTTCGAATCCCAGAGACAAGTATTCGGGGTGAGGGGGAGATGGCAAAAGTGTAAGAGTATCAAAGATGTCAGAACTGCTGAACTTAGAACTGCGCGGGTGCTGGCAGTCCAAGGTCCTGCACCGCAATGCGGCGCCGGGGCCTCGGGGTGGGAGGGCAGGTGTCATCCCGCCCCAACCTCCTCCCGAAACGGACTGGAATTCTAACCTGCCCTTGCCTTGACTTCAGAACCACAAAACTACAGCCCGTCTTTGCCTCCTTCAGGGAACCAAAGCTGCTTGTGGTTCGCTGCTCTCAGGGAGACCCGACTGTTGGCGGCGGGAGGATGGTTTCTGCTGGTCACCGCCGTCAACTTGAACTTCAGAGCGCCCAAGCTCGCTCCCCTCGTACTCCGCTCCGTCCACCGCTGAATAACGGCCCTCTACGCGAGAGTCGCTTTATCCGGAGGCAGCTGGGTCCCCTCGGGAAGCCCATCATCATTATTATTAATTATCGTGATCCTCACTGCATTATTAATGACTACAGTGATAACTGGCATTTGTATCAGCTTCTTCCAGTCCACTATGTCCGCTGAAATCTCGGGGTCGGGGAGAGGAGGTCATTCCTGGAGCAGAGGCCGATGGGTTCTGTTCCGTCCTGAGCAAGGGAAGGCTGCTAGGGCCGATGTCCCCCCGGGCGAGAGTAAAGGAAACAGGTCCCAGGCCCAGCACAGCGCGTCTCACGCTGTGCTGGGCCTTTTCCTTTCTGCTGGTATCTTTTCTCTTCCTCCTACTCCCTACCCCCAGGCGCCTTTGTCTCTTTTTCAGAAGGATGTTTTCAGTCTCAAGTGGTGTATTCTCTGCACAAGTCTCAGAGGTAAAGGGCAGATTACAGACTGGACTGGAGGTTCGGGTTTCCCCGTGCTCCTCCGTTGTTCTCCCCGCACCATGGGGGCACCTAGCAAGGCCTGGGCTTTCCAGGCAACCTGTCGCCAGCCTGGATCCTCAGGAATGGGGGAGATGTACGCTGGTAGGTCCCTGATGAGTGCACCAGTAGCATACCAGGGCAAGCAGGGACCAGCTAGGTACTCACTAGGGACTGGGGTCCTACCATCCCCCCACATTACTCCACCGAAATAACCCAAAGGGTGGGCTAGGCCTGCACCCAAGAGCTAAGAAATAAAGGCCTCAAAATAACACTCCACCAAGACTAGGTTGAACCTTTGGGTGCGTTTTTACTTAAGTGAACGCATGCCCCTGAAAGCGACCCTTGGGATTCAAAGAAGGCATTTAATAAATACTGGTGAATCGATCGATTACAGTCTGATAAAGTTGCTCTGGTTCCACAGAAACTTGGAGCTCCTCGGCCCAGCCTCCGAAATAAATATTTTCTATTTTCAACTGGCAGCTCAGAGAAGGAATGGAAAAATCCCCCCTCCTCCCTGCCCCCCTCTTAGCCCCCAACAAATTATTGCTGATTTTTTACTTTAGGAAAGACTCTAGCTACTTCCAAACAGGATCGGGCGATCCAGCATAAACCATCGGCCGTCCTGCTGAACGCCCGAGAAGGAAGAGGCAGTCGTAGCAGTCTGAACAAGGTGTTACGAATGACAACTTCTGCAAACAATAACCAAGGCAACTTGAGGGTTCGAGTTCATGGTCAAGTTTGTGGGTTTACTGGGCTACACTGTCCACGCCCCGTCCCGCCCCTGAGCAGCCGCGGCCCAGATCTCGGGCGGGGTACCCAGGCCAGGGTCTTGCCAATCCAGGTCCGCCCCCACATGGCCCGGTGCGGGAACTGTTCTTGCTGGAGCCACCTTGTTACCACCAACCCTCGCCCCCCGCCCCACCCCCGCTCCTGTTTTATTTCTTAGAGCAGACGAGCTTTTGAAGGTACGGCACCTCGATTGGTCTGCGGCCCTGCGAGGGCATCCACATCTAGTATCCGGCTTGCTCAGCCATTCCGATGAGGTTCAGCACAGCTACTAGACCAGAGCTAGGGGTACCCCTTGACTTTCGTGCGTGCACATAGGCAGGTAGACACACATGCGAATCTCTCTCCATTTCCCAACACACACACACATGCACTCACACATGCTTACTTGCTTACCTCATTCGATATCCCCCAGTTGGAGTAGGAGGGATGGACCTGAGTCGCAAAGATTGGGGGCGGGTGGCCCAGAGGACCCATCAAAAGATGCTCCTCTCACCGCCCTCTTTCATAGCACCCCATACCCCTCCAAGGGAGCCAAGTGCCCTATGCTCTGGACCCAGCTTGACTTTTGAGAGTCCACAGCCCAGGCCGAGCTCCTGAGGTCCACACCTCAAACCACCAGTGTGAGACCAACTGGTGGGAGCTAGGAGAGTTGGGGGCCCTGAGGCCCACTTACCCCGGGAATGTGGTGGGCCGGACTCTCCCGCCTGGCCTGCCCTCATGCCTGCTGACCCTGTGTGTGTGTTTGCGGGAGGTGACCCCTCACCTCTCAGTTAAACCAGGAGGGAGGGAAGTATCTGACTACCCTCCACCCGCACCTCACCTTTCCAACCCCTGCTTCAGCCTCTTACTTTCCTAACCTCCTGCAGCCAGGGTTTTTTTTTTTTTTTTTTTTTTTTTGTCCCTGAGGCTAAAGCGGCTGCTCCTGGAGAGCAAAACAAAGTTCAGCTAGAGTAGGTTGGGGGTAGAAATAATAGTAATATTAATAATGTCAAAGATAACCATCGTGGTTAATGCTCCGCGCCTGGGTGCTCCTCAGAAACCAGCGGAGGCCTGGGGAGGCCCCTGAACTTGCCGAGCTGGGGGTGAGCAAGGGGTGGGGGAGGCTGGTGGGAAACCCGGAGGAGGCTCTTACGTTGCCTCTCCGCAAACAAATCTCTGGTCTGGAATTCGGCAGGCTAGTGAGGGCCTGGCCAGGAGCCGCGCTGGGCCGCTTGCAGACGCGCGCGGCTCGTTCTTTTTCTCTTCTTTCTCATGACCCACTGGGCCCGCAGTGGTTGGTGTGGCGGAGTGTGGTTTCTTGAAACTCTAGGAGTCGGGTTAGGTCTGTTTGCCCGCTGCCCCTCCACTCCTCTCCCGGCCTGTGCCGCCTCCCTCTCTCCGGTGGCAGATGAACGGCGGTTTTAATGAGCCAGGGCCCGGCGTTGGCCGGGTGGTTCTGAAGATGCTCTGACCAGTAAGGAGGGCGCGAAAGGTCGGGCGCACGCAGGGGCCTGGTTTGGACTCCCCGCCGTCCCACGCTGTTCCGATATTGATGCTGAGGAAAAGATAAACAGAAAAGCTGGACATTTGGTCATGAATACTAATGAGCCAGGGTACGAGTTTTAATTGCAATAGACTTTCTTTTTCTAGTTAATCTGTATTGCAGACTTCGCTGGAGTCAGTCTTTTGGAGCTCGGTATCCTCGCCTTCTTTCCCCGCCCTCCTTATATTTTCATTTCCAATGCGCATCGGGAAGAGAGCCGTGCCGACTTGACCGTGCACGCGCGAGAGCCCACAGCCCACGTCCCCAGTTTGGTGCTTCTTCGGCTCACCAGTTCTGGAAATGTGGAGAATCTTATAAAGTAAATTGTTTCAATGTGGCTGTGGAGTGTCTGCTGCCTGACTTCCTCACCCTTATTGTTTCAAAGACTTCGTGTGTCCTTGGCCTTTAAACTGCCTCTTGACAACTGCGTCTTTTCCCCAGGCACTGACCTCCTTTCCACTCCGAACCGGGCGCGTTCCTTCCCTAAACATTGCCGTTTCTCGAGTCTCCATGAATCGCCAATGGCTTTGCCAACCGCAGGCTCTAAGTGTTTCAATCTAGCAGTGAATTCTTAGGCAAGTTAATTCACTAGTTTACATAAATGTAGTGTTTTCTTTGGTATCTATAAGCAAGAGTGAAATCTGAGACAGAAACCCAAGAGAATTTCTGCCTCCATTCTTGCCATGCATTTGATAACTTAGTGATACTATTTTTTTCTTAAAATAAAGCCATTCTTGAATGAACTTTTCTCTCGTAGCTGGATAAATTGACTGTAAATCCCATAAAGCAGTTTTCGACTGTGTGATCAGGAGGGGAAAAAAAAACAAGCCTATTTCTACAACAGATTATGTAGATGTGTGTTGAATCCCAAGCCCCCCCCCCCCACCAAAAAAAATTCAGCTGTACCAGAATAATTTCCAGTTTTATTCTGATCCTTAAAGTTTTGGACAAAATAAGCCCATATTTCACATCGTTGCCAATAGGTCCCAGCATTGGAGCCCCCTGAGGATTCTGGTTCACTTACACTTTTCAGCTCAAACTTTTTTTTCTTCACACAATGATTTATTATGTAGGTAATTTTAGGGGATACAGTTTACAGCTTGAATTATTAGACTGAACACCTCTGGCTGACACCACGACGCCTTTTTTTCCCCCTGCCTGCAGCTGTGAGTCACAACCCCATTTTCATGCCCAACCGCTGCACATTCCTTCACAATGTATATTTCCTTCTTGCAAAGATCAAACATGCTTTGGTCAAAGTGTTTATTTTAAAATACAGGAAAATTAAAACTAAACACAGCTCTTTTGAAAGATCCCCAAATGTATCATATTTTCCTCCCCTGTGCCCGCAAAAAATTACACCACTTTCTGGAATAAAATTTCAAATTGAAAGGGAACATACAGGCACATACAGGCACAATTTTCATTTTATTACTGAAACACATCAGGAAACCCCCCACTTCTCTTCATATTTGAATTCCTGTATGGATGGATATCTTTAGTTTTTACCGTATAAATACCACAAGTGAAACAACAATGACAACAGCACTTCTTTAAGGAGATGCTGACAGGCATCTACTTTATTCACCAACCTACATGCTCCTCATTTGTAGCTAATTTTTCCATCTTAGTGTTTTTCTCTTAATTGTACCTTCCAAAATATAACTTCAAGGGGAGAAAAATATTTTGAAGTATTTGCCAAAAGGAAGAAAAAAAAAAGGAACTCAGAAACAAGATAACATTTCCCAAGCATCTCAGTAGGTCTTTGCTCTGTGTATGTTTCCTTTATCCTTTCAAACTAAGGTGAAAAATGACAGGTTATAGTCACTCTTTCTCAACACTTAAATTGTGTAAAGTGATATTAGTTGTGGTTTTTGTGCACAACTTGTTTTTCTGCAGTCCTCTATCTACTGCTTTTTGTGAGCTTCTCTTGACTCCCACGTAAAAGGCATATAGACCTCAGCCACTCCTCTGAGAGGTATTTTACTCTGAGTCTAAAGCCACACAGTTCTTCTACATGGCAGAAACTGTTAGGCTGTTTTTAATCAAGTTTGGAAGTGGAATCTTTTCCTCTGGCGGCTGTGCCCAGGGTGGATCCAGCTGAATGTCTGGTGCTGTGGGTAGTGACTTGACCGCCCGTGTTTTTCAGATAAACACCAGAAAACAGCATTGAAATAATCATATGTTGCAGAAATGTTTAAAAATATTAATCCCTCTTCCCATATGTCTGAGCTAAAAGGCAAAAGAAGCCAAAAGGAAATCCAAAATGATTAACTGACCTACCTAAGGCACGCCAAGAAACTGAAAAGAAAATTGATGCTTTGAAAATGTACTCTATGGAATCTTTCAAATTAGATGTTGTTTAGGATTAATGGCAGTGAAGATTTTTAAAATGATTCGATTGATTAACACTTTTCTAGATATTAATGGCAATGAATTAACAGACTAGAAGTCTATGTCTAGGAAGAATTTTGGAGGCATGTAGAAAGTAATCCATCTGTCAGCCTCTTCTTTCTGTTCTTCAAGTGTAGGTAAATTCTAGTACCTATCACTTGGATTTCTTAAACTTTAAATAAATAAATAAAATATTTAGCCTTCATATACCATTGATAATTCTTTGCAAAAGGAAGAATCAGGGGTTTTCAAGATGAACAAAACAAGGAATCAGATTACAATCTTCATCTAAAATACATTTCTTCCTCTGCTAGGTTTTCAAATGATCTTTTTGGTGACTGTTAACATTTATTTGAACAATCTCTTTTCAGATTAAAATGCATTAAATTCCCTTGATAGCTTAACTTCTGATGAGCACACATTCCTTAAAGTTTTAAATAAAAAATCAAAGTTTTTAAAATAAAGCCTTAGTAACAACATTTTATGTCACAGTCAAACCAACTTATTTGAACATACTTTCATTTTTGGTAGATTATCTGATACATTAAAAGAAAAAACACCTCACCTTACAAATGTCAACTGTTTTGTCAATTTTATGAGAAACTAATTTCACCATATGCAGTTGGGCTTTCAGATTTCATTTCCATTTTTAAATCCGAGGGAATTAATCCAAAAATTGATTTTGACTAGAGAAGAGACATTATCAGGTCAAAGTCTTAAAGTATAAATCAAACACATCTCAAGTACCTCCCAGTACATACACACACACACCCTTCTTGAGAAAAAAGAAAACGTTTAAGCTGAAGAGATCAGTCATATTGGGAGGTATGACTATCTGACTTAAAATATCTTCTACAAAAGTCTAACACCAATGGCAAACTATCATCTAAAATTTCCTAGTGACATCTTTCTAAGCCTTCACATGATAATTTACTAATTCAGAAATGTAAAAGACATTTAAATTGACTTTATTGAGCAAATTGTTGCTTTATCTATTTGTTAATATAGATATTTTGCATGGGGCACTATTATAATTTATGTAAGTTCTCTCTCTCTCTCTTTGGACAATTGTGTTCACATGTTGGTCACTTAAGTTAGAAACCAAACAGATTGCCTTTTTGTACAAGCAAAAGATGTCTCCCTCTGACAGACGTTACTTTGGGTGTCTTTTCTGTTAAGCTATCTCAGAACTAAATTAGCTTCATCACTTGCCGCTCTGTTTTTCTAAGGCTTGTGGTCCAGGTGGCAGCCCTCTCTGAAACACACCATAGGTTCTGGCTCATAGTAGCAAAGTTGGCTATTTCTTTGCCTCATGTTTTATGTTGTGTTTAACATACAATAAAATGTTTTAAAATCATTTTTAAGAAAGCACTTTCAAGAAGCACTTCCTTTCTTTCTGCCAGATAGCGCTGTTCCCCAACCTCTTGGCTGGAACCCTTGCTTTCGATTTGTTTGTTTGACGCATTTCCCTAAAGAACTCAGCTCTTTGCGCTGTTTAATTTTGCTTTAAAAATGCATCGTTTCTTCCCTGAATCCTTCTCTGAAACAAATTGATAACAAAAGTGTATCAGATTCGTTTCAAGTATGGGATTTGAATCAATATTCCCATGTTAGAAATATTTTAAAATTGTTTTTATCTTGAGTCCACACATTTGCAATATATATTTTTTGCAATATATTTTCAATTGAAGTAGGGTTGCCTTTAGTTCTCATGATAAACAAACAAAAAGTAGCAATTAACATCTGCTTAGACCTTACTTCATTATTATTTTTAGCCTGTGTATCATTACCTAACTGATATGTATTCTCCCATCCAGCTCTTGATGATCTAGTTGAATTCTAGATGTTGTGCCAGGAAGTGTATTTGAAGCAAATAAGTAGTTATAATGCAAACGCGTTTTGTTAGGCTTGATGGATGCTATTTTTCTTTTAATAGGTTTGTAGCAAACTAATACAATAGCACAATGTATTCCTTTTCAAGGTACATTGTTGAAACAGGTCTATTAAGAGCACGTTGAGCTATTTCTCGCTTCTATTGAACAGTCTGTTGCTCAAACACAACAGCCAACAAACGCCAGCTGCCTCAACAAAAGTAGAAACCTAACCCTTTTATGTAATGTTTTAACAGAATGGGTAGCTGTTTAATTAAAAACACTGATGATTCAGTGAAACAATGGAAACTCAAGTTCAAGTGGTGCTCTATTGATTTAAGATGATTTTTACTAGCAATGGGTATAATTCATTACCCCCCTCCCCCAGCTCTCTCTTGTGTAAAGGGGCTCCTTCTTGGGGCGTTATCTGGGTGAATGGGAAGAGACAGAGATGGCTATTGCCTTAGAAACCTGATTCACACAACACACGTAGCTTTGAGGGTAAGGTGTTTAATTTATAAGTGCACCCCATATTTTTTGTCAGTTTACTCTTGGTTGGGAATTTTTGAAAGTAGCTCCTCTCAGCAGTTAAAAAGTGAAGTCTGCGTCCTGGCATTTAAATGTCTTTGTTATTGTGTCAAGCAAGTTTTTGAAAACCGCATGCCCGGAAAACTAAGGTTGGGCAGTTAGATGAGGCAAGGTGTGTGTGTGTGTGTGTGTGTGTGTGTGTGTGTGTGTGCGCGCGCGCGCGCGCGCGTGTGTGTGTAGACGCGCGCCCCCCGGGGCAGGGCTGTGTGTACTAGGGTAACTGTTTTCATCAGTCGCTTGCTTGCCAGCGCCGGGCTGCTCCTCTTTTCGGATCCGACGGCCCTCCGCGCTGTCAACTCTGGAAGCGAAGCAGGAGGAATTACTCCATTAACACTCCCTCCTTGAGAGCCTCGGACTCTGTCCCGAGGAGCCGGGTCGTCGCCCCTCTAGCAGAGGAGCACTGGAGGCCTGCGTGGTCCCGGGTTCCGCCCTTCTGGCACCTCCTCCAGGCGGGCCCGCGAGGGGCGCCCGGAGAGGTCTGCGCGAAGCGGGAGGGCTGCGGTCTCCGGGTAAAGGTGGGCGGAGGCAGGTGCTTCCCTTCGCAGCCCGGCAGCGGGCACTGTCCAAGCTGCGCTCAGCGGCCGCCTTTCGCAGTCTTCCTCCCAGCTCGGCCTGTAAACCAGGCTTCACAATTCCCGGACCTCTGGGAGTGACAGAACGCAGCTCCCGTTGACCTCCCTCCCGCAAAACAACCGCCACCAAGGCTAGAAGCCCGCGAAGTCGGCCTAAAGGTCCACCTCCCGGGACCTCCGTGCGGGCCCTTCCCCTGAAGGGCAGGGTGGGCCAAGGGCCGTGGATCATTTCCAGCGGTCGTGCTCATCCCCGGGGTAGGGCCGGCGACCCAGCACCTCGGGCATCGTTTGTTTTCCACCCATTTGGCCTTGGGACCGCTTCCTCCAGGTCGCTCCAGGCCGTGCCAACTTCCAGGGCTCCAGCTTCCTGCGCGCCCAGGGTCAGAAGGCGCGGGGGCCCCCTTCCGGGCTCTGCCTCCCCTGGGCGCCGCCAGCCCCCGTGGGCCGAAGGCCGGAGGACCGTGGCCACGAGGCCTGGAAGCTGCGCGTGTCCTTCCGGGACGCCTGTCATGCCCACTGTCTGGGTGAAACTCGGATAGAACGCGACCCACAGGGAAACGTCCACATGGGCCCCGCAGGCCAAAAGTGAACTATTTAAGCTGTTCCTGGTGTTTAAAGAGGTTTTTCAGTTTTAAAGGAATGTTGTAAAAAAATATCAGCCCTTGTTAACTCCCTCATTATATGCTTTCTTCCCCTCAGCTGAACAAGCCATATTTCCTGAAACTGAGGAGCTATGTAAGTGTTTAAACATGTGTCAAGTGTCTTATAAATAATACAAATTCATAAAGAAGAGGAGGAAATTTAACTGATGCCTAAAGTACTTGGCATAGCCACATTTCACTGTTGGGTTATTTTTGGCTGTGGAGTTGTAGTAAGGAAAGTACGCTGAGATTAGGAGGCACCTCATGGAGCCCTTGCCTATTCTTAGCTTACCCTTTTTGAATCTGCACTCATCCCTATCTGGAAATACTTTCGTGCAGTCCATGAGAGAAGTTCAAGTGACCTGCAGAGTCTGTATAATATAAGGTTGCTAATCAACTCAGTATTTGGGAGTCAGCTTTCTGTATTTTCGTCTCAGTCCCTTCCTCTTCAGCGTGCCTGCTGCTCTGACATTGCTGACTTCCCACAACCTCCACGTTAGAATGAGGGTTGGTGTGCTTCTGCAAAACTGACAGTAGGAGAGATGAGATCTGGGCTTTTATTTGGGATCTGGGCTAGCAAATCATTTAAGTTTTTGTGGTTGTTCTCTGATTTAGAAAAACTGAGAAAAGATGTTGCCCTGACACAATTTGAAAACCTCTGAGGAAGATGAGTACCAAGTGTTATTTTACAGTAAAATGATATATTGTGTTTCAAAATCAGATCAGACTTTGCAGTTACCCCCGTACTTTAGTTCCTTGGATGACATTTTTTTCATCTTGGTTGTCATTCTGTGAGAGATTTCTCTGGGCATTCTACTTATAGCTGTTAAAATGTGTAGAGGAAAATGTAGGAATTTTTACTTATTAAAATATCAAATGTTTTCATAAAGTCAAAAGTATCTTAATTTTAAAACATGCTCAGAGTGAGTGTAATTATCTTCAGTGCAGTTGATTAACAAAAATTGACTACATTGAAGATTTGAGGAATGTTACAAATTCACTTTCCTAAATAGTATTCCCCCAACAATCTCAATTTGAGGGTTTGTGCCTCTCTCTCATGCCTTGACCATGTGGTTAAATTAGCCCTGATTCTTGTGCTGTATGCATCACCAATGTTCTTCGCCCTTCTGCCCCCACCTCTGGTAAAACTCCCTCCAAACATTTCTAATGTGTTCAAGAGATGTCTTAGGCATTTTTAATAACAAGTCTGGTAAGCTGCTGAATTTAGTAGTTAATGGTATATTACATTTTTAATCCATTCTTCAATGATTTACTTTCTGTAGGTTTGTTCATTCCTTTTGGCCTCATCTGCTCACATTGTTCTAGTTTTGCTGGGTGTTGCCCCTATTATCAGGCAGCTCATTTGTGTGCATTGTTGCTGCTGCTTCTGCGTATAGCTGGTGATGAATGTGCTGGTAATAGGGAGATGCTAAATCTGCAGTGTTCATTGTCGATTATCTGTGATAAGCTCTGTCAGAGGGTTAAAATGATCTGCAGTGTACTTTGTTAATGTTTTTATTTTAGGTTTTATCCTCACTTGAGGACATTTTTTTTCAGTGCTTTTAGAGAGAGAGGAAGAGATAGAGGAGGGAGAGAGAGAGAAACATCGATGAGAGAGAAACATTGATTGGTTGCCTCCCAGGTGTGCCTGGACTGGGAATGGAACCCACAACCCAGGTACGCGCCCTGACTAGAAATCAAACCTGTAACCTTTCAGTTAGGGGATAATGCTCCAACAAACTGAGCCACACCAGCCAGAACCGTTAATGGTTTTAAAATAAACAGGCACTTTTATTTTTATTTATAGCCGTCCCTCTTCTTAGCACCTAGGTTTGAATCCATGGTGGTCTGAGCTAGAGATAACTCCCCATCTCAGGAACTATGATACATTCAAAATTACTCATCTCTTCTAAGCACCAAGAGTTTGTTTCAAGATAGAGCTACTTAATCTTCTTTTTGCTTAAGATAATACGCTTACTTCCTGGAGGCTCCATAGTCTTTCATGTAAATAGATTTCAGGTGGTTGTTTTCTTATACTTTCAGAGTTGTTCAGGTATGCCTGAACCTCAGTGGTGGAAATAGCTTAGACTGTATAGTTGGGGAAAAATTGGAAGCATTCCCCTTCCCAAGAAATTTATGCAGAGTCAGATCTGTATACACAGTGATAAATTCCTGTACTGGCAGATGAAAGCTTTGCTGAGCTTTAACAAATACTTTTTAAAAAATAATTTTTTAAATTAATTAATTTATTTTTAGAGAGAGGGAAAGGGAGAGAGAAAGAACGGGAGAGAAACATTGGTTGGCTGCCTCTTGTACATGTCCCGACCTAGGC